>JAZGTJ010001247.1:0-61531 GCA_036877575.1 Botia almorhae | reverse complement strand
GTTCGGGCCAAATTCCGAGCTCGGAGCCCTCCCCCCGGACAGCACGCCAAATACGCATCAGTGATCATTTGCGATTGCATGTTAGTGCGAACTCGTGAATTAACTGATATTTTACCTGATATATTTATAAACAGTATTTGGTAGATACAATCAATTATTGAATTTATATTATAGATGGAACTGACCTTCCCCATACATAAGGTCCAAAGAGCCCCTCTGCCACATTGAGCCAGCGCTCAACACTGCCACCCAGCTTACTGACCGCACACGTCAGAATGCATGGCTCTGCCCACACACGACTCCTGAAAGCAGAGAACAAAGAGATTGGCCAATGAAAATAAAGTGCCTTTCTTACAAGAACCTTTTGTACACAGATTCAGGAAAATTTTTGGAAAGGTCCCAGCAACTATTTCGAATTGCAGGATTTTGATCATTTGCACTGCAATATTCTGTGCTTGCATCTACACACTTTGCAATAAGACAAAGGGAATCACTATGTGATGTCAAATGTTAATTATTTTTGTTGTTCTCATGTAAACATTTGCATTTTGTAGCTTCTTGGACTTTTATTGGTCTATTATTTGCTAATTGTCTCCCTTGGTTAGATATCTGTGTGAGAACTATGTCATCCTTACAACACACACCCTCCACAGTATAGGCTCTGCCTTGTTTCACACAAACACATTCTGTCATTGATCTCTAGTACAATCCGATGCAAATCTTCCAGCATTTCAGATCACATTCACAGAGGTTTTAAGGTCATTTGTGGGAAAATTTCCAGAATCGAGGTCTAGATTAAATGCAGCTACATAGTCATAACTAAAATGTCTGTCACAGGGGCTGAGGAGATTGAAGAATGCAGAATGAATTTTTAAGCTGGTTATACTGTTAATTTGTTGCTGATCTAGCTGGTGAACCAGCTAAGGTATGCTGTTTAAGGAAAACTGTGTGGATAAGATGTGTTAACCAGTTGGTCTTGTTAGTTAGTAATGCAGTTGGTCTTGTTAGTTAGTAATGCAGCAGGTTCTTGCCGGTAAAGCTAGTTAACTAATACAGCCTTTCGGGTTCAGTGCTATGCCGTCTTTTTGTAACAGGGATTTATACTCAATCCGCCTAAACTAACCTGGGTCCAATGTCCACATGCTGTAGGTCTCCTGCCACCAGGGCAACTAGGTAGGCTGGTACAGGGTATTCCATGGAGAACTGGAAAACCCTGTCCTGTTTAGAGTATGCACTTCTTGAGGCACTCATCAACACTGTGACGCCCTCTGGTACCTGTGATGACACAGATTGCAAACAGACATTCACATACAAGCATAAGGATGTCAAACATACAAAGCTAAACCAAATAACAACAATAATATTGAGTGCCAATGAATTCTGTCATTGTTTTTTAGGTGAACCAGAGTAGCACAGGGACTTACCCTGACAGTGGCAGAGTAGGTGCTTTTAACAGCCGGTGTGTCAAAGCAAGGAAAAAAAGACCGATTGCAGACAGAGTGACCCTGTGTGAAGACCAACGGACGAGTCTGTCCACATGTCAACTCTGCATCCAGCCACCAAATCTGATAGAGGGACCAGAGGGTAATGAGGTGAGAAGCTTTGACAAATAAATGTTCTTTACGACAAAAAAGCTCTGAAGCAAATGCACCAACACAACTTAAAGTAACAAATCAGATTTGAATGTCACTTGTACTTTAGGAATGGTGCATGGTCTATAACTCTGTGTCTCTTTCAGTAAATTATTCTGTTACAGTGCCAAAGGTGAGGTCGTTGTAAATCCACTTGAAGGTAAAATATTGATTAAGTTGCAGTGTTGCAACGAACAAAGGACAAATACCCACATACAGGTAAGCAGCTTAGGTTGTCATTAAAATGACACAGTGAGGTATTGACAGAGTGATTAGAACTAAAGAAACACAAAGCATGAAATATATGTTCAAAATGAAACCCCTCTCTGTAATGCACAATGTAATGTTCAATTAACCAAACATACAATAATATAACAACAATCAAGCTTGTTTTTGTAATCAACATAGATATGCACCTACCAATACTCTCCCCTGTACTAAACATGGTTAACATGCCTGAAGTCATAATCATGACCTGGATAACTCCAGTTATCTGCGTAAGGCGACATGTCACTACACTGAGGTCAGTCTTATCAATATAGCTCAGACTTCATATAGTCTTTCATCTCTCCGTGCGTGTGTCTAAATGGGGTAATAGCACAACCACATTACAATCCTATTTCTCAAAGGACCCCTTTAACCTGGCAAAGTAAAGCCCTGAAGATGATCGGGGCATAAAGTAGCAGAGGGCATTATCAGCGTTAAGGCTTATGGGCTATATTTGATGCATATATAATTTTACACTCTAATCCCAACTAAGAGTACCATAGTCCTGCACACCACAGTTATTGTTTGCGTCTATAAATCATAAATCGCCAGCTGTCACCATATTGACCTTACCGCAGGGCCGTCTGTTGTAGTGTAGCGTATAGTGACACGGAAAGCCCGGTGGGGCTTGATCACGGCGGCCGGGAGGCTGATGTGCAGGGAGGATCCGTAATCGGTAAACGGTTCTACACGGTAGGTTAGTGAGATAAACACATCAGGAGTACCGGACGCGCCGGGCACCTTACAGTCCACCGAATGGATTAATAACGAAGGATGCGTGTCCAGAATGAGAGACTGAACACCGGGCTGGACGGGCGTAAGCTCCAGAATCTGCCATCCCGTTATCCTTTTAACGGCGAAGTTTAGGTGGAGATCCAGATGGAAATGTCGGAGTTTAAAGCTCTGGAAGTTGGAAGCAGACGCGATGTCCACCAGGCGACAGTGTGCCAGACTCCGGCCGCTCTCGCAGGACTTACCGGGCACCGTCAGCACTTTCCGACAGCAGCACAGCGTCGGCCGCTGCAGCTCGGCCATTGTAAAGTTTGGCGAATAAACACGCGATGCGGTAACGACGTCGGCAAACTTTAAAAACGGCGAAAGCACGCAGCGGTCTGTGCAATCGGTCTCGGCGGACAATAAATGAACAAGCGATCGAGTTTGTTACATTGTTACTTTAGTTAAATAAGCGGTCAGGGTTGTACAGTCGGCAAAGCAGGAAACCGAATGCAAAAATGACAATAAAACGACCAGAAGGAAGTAAAAACAGGCATAAAAATAACAACAAAAACTATAGTTTACGTAAAATCCATCAGCGGCATAAACACGTCTGAGTTCAGCCTTCCGACCTCCATTTAAAGCGGCATATATATGGATGTCCCCCGTCGATAGGACTCACGGTCCGTTCGGAAGGCCGACAGAGAGAGGGGTCAAATCTGTCGGGTGGAGAAGAGATAGTGCAATCCTGATGAGCAAAAACGATCTGAGTTAAATGACTCCCTAGAAAACAGGAAGTAAAAACGGGAGGAAATCACTTCGAGACGGCAAAGTTTTAAAGCTGCAGGGGGGCGCTGCTGAGCTCGCCCAACACCTCATTGTGAGCCTTGAAAACACTGTCCACCAATGTACTAATTGCTTAAAAACAACAACAGACATCACAACAACATGCTTCATACATTCAAAACAGCGGTGAAGCCCCAGATTAGTGGAGGTAATAGAATAATCAAAATATCATCTATATATTGTAAGTTCTGAGTACCGGGAAAGTTCTTTTTAAAAATAAGGACCACCGAAGCCCATACCGTGCATGCTAGTATGTTTTGAGTAACGTGTATTTGAATATTACATAATATATGTAATATATTGTTGGGTTAATGGGTGATGTTCCTGTAGCTCAACTGGTAGATCATTGTATTAGCAGGGCAAAGGTTGTAGGGGCAACATAGGTAATGAAACGTATACCTTGTATGTACTTGTAGATAAGTCGCTTTGCTTGATTAAAGCATCTACCAAATTCATAAATGCAATTGTAATTGTAAACTATTCATTAGGTGACCTCAAGAGCACAGTGTAATAGTCTGAAACAATCCCTATAACATTAACTCTATGACCCAAGCTTTCTTTAGGATTGTTCATTAAATTAAAGTTTGAATGAAGTATAACCATAATATCAACTGTAAACTGTTGCAGCATCCGATTGACTAAAGCAAGAAGGTATCCTGTACAAACATGATACTGTGTTGGCTTCTCAATCAACACGGGTCCATTACAAGTGCTGATGTAATCACTGAGTGTTGATTTCTTTTGTCATTCTGGACACTGTCCTTCCTGCTTTCATTGTGCAGATATTTGTGAACAGAAACAAAACTTTGTTTAATCTAGTTTTTTATGAGATGAGCCTGTCTTACCTCTCATTTACTCATGAATAGAATTTCATTCACTCATTTAATCAGTTTTATTTCTCATCAACAAAATGAATGTTAAGACACTCAGTGTATAACTCACATTTACCATCCTTTACTAATATATTCACCCTTCAACGTTGTAATATTTTTCATTTCTTGCAATGCCACAATTGTGCCACCTAAGGTGAACTGAAATAAAAATGAATTCAAGATAATTATTTAAGGAAACAGCAGAATACCAGGATGTTTTGGAGAAAGTAAAAGAGTAGATCCAGGAAGAGAGTGAATCTATGTAAACCACTTCAATCACTCTTGTACCACAGTAACTAAAATGACCATCGATAGTCTTAGGTAACAGTCTGCTATCACATTTCATTACAGTTAATCCCTTCTCAGTATTGTAGTAATGCAAACACAGAAAGGGTAAACCTAAAATAAATTTATTGAGACTACAGAGAGTGTGCGCTCTCTTATACCACCCTTTTCACAAGGCAGTTAAGAAACCATGCTAAGCCTATGGAAAACAACAGAAATGACAAACACATAGGATCTAATGTGGGGACATGTTCAAAATCAGATTTCCCTTCATGCAGATCGCAAATAACCATCACAACCTGATGCAGGAGTTCCATTTAGCGTGATCTCTTTCTACCCAAGCTGTGATAGTCAATGTAACACACAAATAAACAAAAGGCCTGCTTAAGCAAGTAAATCTGGCCCTTATAATTCAGCTTGAAAGCATCTCTTTTAGGATAAAATGTGTGTCAGAGACCTTCTACCAGCAGAGAAAGTGGGTGAACTCCTTAGTGGAGGCAAAGTGCAACAAGAAGTCAAAATAAGAAATGCATTTATAGATAAAAAAGCAAAGAAAGACCACATTAAAGAAAAAGGTACAGGCAAAATGTTAACAGTGGAAATAGGCTATAAATATACAAGGCCTCTTAGCTATATAAGCCTGAATCCTTGGTGTTCTGAACAAGGATCAGTAAAAAAAGCAGCACTGTTTCTTTTACAAAGCCCCACCTATTCAGTGCTTATGAACATCACCTGTGCCAGAGTTTAGGGTTTAAATCACAAAACACAACAGTTAAACATGTACTGAAGACAGTCAAGTTGTCAAAAATATTAAACAGTAATGAAAAATGGTACATCTGAATGTATACATATATTACATTCTGTACATACCCAGCAAAACCATACAAAAGGACTCCGCAACAACCTTGTAAATATATATATACTCATATAAACTGAGATATATACTCTGAAACATACAGTTTGCATGGATGCAACGACATGAAAACTGTTTTCCCCTCCATTATGTGAATAGCATTACAGTAACAGTGTTTCTTGACCTAACCATTTAAGCTCACAAGTAGTACATCTTAACAGGCATGCCCTTATTGACAGCCCATGAGTTTCATGGAAATACAATAATCTCCCTTCACAGGTCCCTACAGGTCTGAAGGAGGGAGCAACATTGAAGCAGCAATGACTGGAATATTAATGGAGAATGTTCCCTTTAGTCCTCGGGAGCAGAACCTTGGCTCTGACATCCTTTAGCCTCTCACAGAGATTTTGTTCTCCACTGCTGCCAGCATTGCACAGAAGCGAGAGTTTTCATTGGCCAGAAGCTTGGACGGCTCGTCGAATTCCACCACCTGGGTCAAAAAAAAGACCAGAAATCAGAAAAACAAAGAAGGCACAGAAAAGGAGCTTTCTTCATTAAAGATATTTAAGGTATCATAGCATATTGTACAAGTCTTCTAATGATGTAAACTAATTATAATACTACAGATAAGCCCAAACCATTTAGTAATCCATGGCATACTCTGATATTTTACAGCTAATATACATATTTACTAAGACACTGTACCTGGCCCTGGTTAAGCACCATAATACGGTCACAATTGAGTACTGTGTGCAGCCTATGTGCAATAGTCAAAGTGGTGCAATCTTGGAATGCAATACGAATCGTCTCCTGAATTAAGCAATCTGTTTCTGTGTCCATAGCCGCTGTGGCCTCATCCAGGATCAGGATCTAAAAATTGGGAGGAAACAATTGGATGATCTGGTTAAATGGGACAAAGTCTGTTCTGAGTTCCCTTCTAATCCCCATAATGCAAGATCAAGTCAGTCTTACAAGGCAAAGAGATTGTGTTAGTGCAGGTAGAAGAAACAATGGTCTTTGATAGCGCTCACCTTGCACTGTCTCAGAAGAACTCGGGCCACACAGAGCAGCTGCCTCTCACCCACAGAAAAATTTTCCCCGTTCTCCACCACCTCAGATTCCAGCTTCAAGGGCAGCTGAGACACCTGAAAAACAACAAGGAGACACAAGACACTGAATTGCAGACATGAGAACAAGGACATAGATAGTAGATGGAGGAAAAGAAAAATGAGTAATCTGAGACAAACCCGGAGCTGTTGCACCTGCCCTTAGGTTACAGACAAAATGAAAGGTGGTATGAAACTGAATTTGCAACATAAAACTACTTTGCATTAACTGCTATATATGATGCATCACTTTAGTTTCTAATAGGTTCTCCTTGGCTTACACATTCTTTCATGTGTGTCCTCTCCAGGGCATCCCAGATTTGCGCCTCAGAATACTGGTTAAATGGATCCAGGTTGGATCTGTTTGAGAGGAACACAAAAATGGCTGACCACATGAGAAAGCATATAAAATAGAACAAGAAAAGAACACATTTACCTATGAGAAGCACTCTAAGAAAGCATTAAGTCCTTTTTAAATGGTTCGGTTTCAACAATCTACTACGCACAAAAGTTTACTGAAGTTTGCCGTTTTTTTAACAATGTTTTTTTTCACCTGTAATTACCAACACTCCTTTTCTAGGCTCAAATGTTGCCTGCTTTGTTTAAATAGAGGTGAATGTTCTGCATAACATGTATTGTGATGAGACAGGGTCTTTAGGAAAACAGTGGAAATAAATTGAGAAGTGCCCGCCTACCTGACAGTACCACTGAAAAGCACAGGCTCCTGTGGAATGATTGACAGCTTGCTGCGCACATCTGCAAGGCCAATGTCACATATATTGATGCCATCAATCTTAATGGAGCCACCGCAAGGTTCTACCAACCGGTAGAGAACCACTCCTAGAGAAGACTTTCCTGAGGAATAGAATAGAGGACAGATATTTACACTTCTTTACTACAGAATGATGTTTCATAAAAGCTTAATAACTTTAACTGTTTCCTACCTAGTAGATCTATATTAGAAGTGTATTAGAAGGATATTTCTCAATTTCTGAGAAAGAATGTCAAAACCCAAACAAACAATTTTGTGAATATTTGCTATATGTGCATTGAAAAAAAGTTTGTACAGAGTCCTGGCTGTTTTAACAAGAGAAAAAGTGGATTGGACCAGGTCACAACTACACTATAACACACACAAGCCTGCTGTAAGTTGTTGTGTTGCATAGCATGTTTGTTATTTATGGCGGAATAATGAAGGAAGAGGTGTGTTTGTTTGGGGTGTGTTTATTTGTCGATTTTAAATATCCACAGCGTTTCTCAAAAATCACTTACTGCACCTTTAATGTGTTTTTAATTGTTTTAAAGAGACTGACCTGAGCCTGTTCGTCCCACAATGCCGACCTTTTCTTTTGGTCGAATGGTAAAAGAAACTTTCTTCAGTACCAGTGGAAGGGTGTCTCTGTACCTCATCTCTGTTCCATCAAACACTATCTCACCCTCTTGGGGCCAGTCAGATGGAGGAGCCTTGTTTTTCACCCGTGCAGGGGCCTCCAGAGACAGAGACTAAGATGGAGACAGGTATTTTGAATAACCCTTTCTGTACTCATTGTGTAACAGAATTGAATTAGACATCAGACTTGGAATATCAGTCAAAAACTGTATGAGGACCAGTACCTTAATGTAATGGTGAATTCTTTCTACTGAGGTAAATCGAGCTTCAGTCTCAGAGGCCAAGCGAACAGTAAACTGGAATAATCCCGTGAGCTGTGAGAGATAAAGAGATGCAGCTTTCTTTATATACTTTCCATTATATGCTTTCCTTTATATGCTTTCATGTCATGTGATTTAATGTTGTTTGACATTGTTACCCTGTCCAATAATTTATAAGCAAGAAATATTTGGGTGTTTTTTTTGCACTTTTTTTCACACTTGTTCTGGATGCTTGGTCTAAATCTCCACAGGTCTCTTGTCATATTGCATTATTTGGCTCTGAACTGTTTGTCATCAGGGTGAAGATCACAGTGAAAAGTAGTGGCACCTGTTTACCACAGTAGCTAGGTAATGACTCAGGAGTCTAAATTGGAAAGAACCGTTTGCTTCACTCTTCAGTCATGTTTCTGTCCCATTGGCTGTTCAAATTTTAAACATGCACAGATTGCCACTTGTTGGTGTTCATTTTTGCATTATTTGTATTAGTTAAGATTTTGTCTTTTGATGAAGATATCTTCGAAATTAGTTAATAATGTTCAGTCCATTTAACTCTAAATAACCCAACAAAAATAACACTTTAGTCGTTAACTCTAACCAAACATTTTTCATATAATTTCATGTAGAAACAAAATGTATATTTAATATGAATTTTTTAAATTTTGTTGTGAATTTATTAGAGACTAAACTCGTGTTTTATTGTTCCTAATGTTCTAGTGCTGATGCTTAAATTCTAATCCTGCTGTACATAAGAAACACATTACAAAACCTCACCTGTACTGCATAAGAAATTGCCAGGCCTGCGTAGGCAGGAGGAATCTGGCCGTGCATGAGGACAATCATCAAGGCCGTGATGCTGATGAGAGCCACACTGATCACATCCAGACGCACAGCCAGCCAACGCATGGCGCAGCTGAACAGATAGAAGGGAGCCTGGTTCTGATCCAGCAGCTCCTGATACCTGTGGGAAAAAACACAGACAAAGTCTATGAACCTAGTTCACTTGATGCCTTGAGTAAGACAACTCCATTCAAGCAGAATCATAGTTATTGTATTTAAAGTTAACACACAATAAAGCATGGAAGTGATACGTAATGTGATATCCCAGAATTCACCTGTTCAGGAACTCTTCCTCTTTCCCATAAGCATGCACTGTGGTCAGGCCTTGAATGCTTGAGGCAATGTGAGACAGGAAAGGTGACTGCGTGATGTTATCTAATCGTTTGAGTTCCCTAATAAAGACCCTAGAAACCACGTGCAACACAATAAAGAGCAGGACCAGCGGCCCTACTGCCACTAGGAACCAGGGGAACACGCTACTGATCACACCCAGGCAGAAGAGGACCAGAATCACGTTCTGAATGAACATCTCAGCCTGGAACGGCAGACGTGTATCCACTGAGAAGAGAGAAAAGAAATGTTTAGAAATGTACAAGAAGAGGTTTCAGTATGTTATCTGATTATGTATGTTATCAATTTATCTGATTACAAAATGATTTTACCTTCATCCATATCTTTATTAAATCTATTGAGTATGCGAGCTGTGGGGGTGGTGTCAAAAAACTTCATGGGACTGCGAAGGATCTTCTGGAAAAGTTCGTCGTGGAGCTTCGAGGAGGCACGTAGAGTACCCTTAAAACAAAAAATGACACACAAAAATCACCACTTAGGCAAATGCCTTGTATATGTAATTCCGTTTATGACTTTGTAAAAGGTTAACCAAATCTCACCTTGACAAACACAATGCCTCTCAGTAGTTTGAGAAGAAGCATGATAACCATAGACATAGTGTAGACAGCAGCATAGTGTTGCATCAGAGGGTTGTCTCGCATACTCCCACTCACTACTGAACTGTTTCCCACCTGTACTGTGGTGTTCTGTTGAGTAAGACACCAGAAGACAATTACACAAAGAAATGCAGACACAAAACACGCTCTCTTGAATAACAGTATGTACAAAATTTTGTATTTAATAATGTAATTTATCAATCATCCGTGTCCTATATTATTCTACTTTTGGAATAAATGCATGACTTTGTCTCAACAATTCAGTTTTGCATTTGGCAGTGATCCAAAGAATAAGTGCATTCAAGGTCCTATTTGATCAGTTCAATTTATTTGATCAGTTTAATTCATTTGATCAGTTCAATTAACGTGTTCTCTTGAAAGTGTACTCATGACCTTGTCATTGATTTAACTGTTGAGCTACATACACAGCGGCAATATTAACATTGTCGTTGGGTCTCTGTGTGACACAATCATACAGCACCTTGCAAAAGTATTCATACCCCTTGAACTTTTCCACATTTTGTCATATTACAGCCACAAACGTAAATGTATAGATTTTATGTAATGTGTAGATTTTATGTAATAGACCAACACAAAGTAGTACATAATTGTGAAGTGGAACTAAAATGATACATGGTTTTCAAAATTTTAAGCTAATAAAAATCTGAAGTGTGGCGTGCACACACTTCAGATTCATTTGTATTCAGCCACCCTTCTATTACAGCTGCAAGTGTTTTGGGGTATGTCTCTACCAGCTTTGCACATCTAGAGACTGAAATTTTTGCCCATTCTTCTTTGCAAAATAGCTCAAGCTCAGCAAGATTGGATAAGGAACATCTGTGAACAGCAATTTCAAGTCTTGCCACAGATGCTCAATGGGATTTAGGTCTGGACTTTGACTGGGCCATTCTAACACATGAATATTCTTTGATCCAAACCATTTCACTGTAGCTCTGGCTGTATGTTTAGGGTCATTGTCTTGCAGGAAGGTGAATCTCCTTCCCAGTCCCAAGTCTTTTGCAGCCTCCAACAGGTTTTCTTCCAGGATTGCCCTGTATTTAGCTCCATCCATCTTCCCATCAACTCTGACCAGTTTCCCTGCTGAAAAAAGCATCCCCACAGCATGATGCTGCCACCACCATGTTGTGTTCAGGGTGATGAGCAGTGTTACTTTTCCGCCACACATAACGCTTTGCATTTAGGCTAAAAATTCAACTTTGGTCTCATCTGACCAGAGCACCTTCTTCCACATGTTTGCTGTGTCCCCTACATCAGGGGTTTTCAAACTGGGGTCCGCGGAGAGCGCTAGGGGGTCCGCGAAAAACTGAATTTAAATGATTTACGAGATATTTTTTTTCCAATCCTAAAATTATTAATGACCAAATCTATATATAGTTTTATGATTTATATAAGTGGATACTTAATTGTAATGTGTTTATCCCCAAATCCTTTGCGCTCTTTCACGTTTTGCATACAGTTGAATGGAGCAATTAGTGGCTGTAAGTGCAGTACAGATGATGGAAAGATTTTTTAAAAATCCCGCTCCCGCAAGCAGTTCATGCAAATCTGACTTGGCGAACGCTAAGGCAAAAACCAGAAAATATGGCATCACTCCACATCGCGCGTGCCAAGAAGCCGCACACAGTTGGCGAAGCATTATTATTACCAGCTACCAAAGACATCGTCAAAGAGTTATTTGGAGAGGAAGCGGCACGAAAGGTAGATTGTGTGCCTTTGTCAGACAACACAGTAAGCAGACGCATAGGTGAGATGGCCGATGATATTTCATCACAACTTTTAGAACAGCTGCAAGCCAGTGAATACTTTTCACTGCAGTTGGACGAAAGAACCGATATAGCGAATCAAGCACAGCTAATGGTCTACGTACGTTTTCTCGGTAAGGACAACTTTATTGAGGAACTTCATATTTATACTTGAAATACATAAGTGCCTTTAAACTTAAGGCAAAGGGGTCTCCTGCAAGGAATCATCATATTTGGGGGTCCCTGAGATTAAAAAGTCTGAAAACCCCTGCCCTACATGGCTTGTGGCAAACTGCACACGGCACTTCTTATGTCTCTCTTTTAACAATGGCTTTCTTCTTGCCACTGTTCCATAAAGGCCAGATTTGTGGAGTACATGACTTATAGTTGTCCTGTGGACAGATTCTCCCACCTGAGCTGTGGATTTCTGCAGCTCCTCCAGAGTGACCATGGGCCTCTTGGCTGCTTCTCTGACCAGTGCTCTCCTTGCTCGGCCTGTCAGTTTAGGTGGACGGCCATGTCTTGGTAGGTTTGTGGCATACTTGTTTTATTTTTGGATGATGGATTGAACAGTGCTCCTTGAGATGTTCAAAGCTTGGGATATTTTTTTTAAACTTAACCCTGCTTTAAACTTCTCCAAAACTCCCTGACCTGTCTGGTGAGTTTCTTGGTCTTCATAGTGCTGTTTGTTCACTAGTGTTCTCTAACATATCACCGAGGCCTTCACAGAACAGCTGTATTTAAACTGAGACTAAATTACACATAGGTGGACTCTATTAACTAATTTGGTGATTTCTGAAGGCAATTGATTGCACTGGATTTATTTTAGTACAGGGGGCTAAATACAAATGCACGCCACAGATTTTTATTTGCTTAATTTTGAAAACTGTATATCATCTCCGTTCCACTTCACAATTATGTGCTACTTTGTGTTGGTCTATCACATAAAATCTCAATGAAACAAATTAAAGTTTGTGGTTGTAAGGTGTGATAAATTATCTATATGCATGGCTATTTAAATGACCTACAGTGGTGTATTGCAGGAGGAGTGTTGCTGCTATGCGCACAGAAGCAAATACAAAAAAACAGACATTTTTCGGAACTGAATCTTATAAAGGAGCTTTAAAGCTGCCCACGCTTTCTTACCCCGCTGCCCTGTTTGATCCAGTAACTGAGCCACCAGTTGCTAAAGGCAGTGCTGCCGACATTGAGAACAAACAGTGCCAGGATAAAAAGGAAGACAGGCAGCCCTCCTAAAGCCTGGATGTAGACTTTATACACAGCCCAGGGCACTGAGCCCTTCCCTCGCTCTTCCACCTGCATTAGCTGACCTGAAGAACAACGCAAATGCGGGGTAATTCAGAAGGGTACAAAATTGGCAAAGCATGAAGAAATATATATAAATATATTGTGTTTAAAGGAATAGTTCGCCCAAAAATGAAAATCATTCGTCAGTAATGCCAAATCTCTCTGGTTCTCACGTGTCTTATGAATTTTTGGAGCTTCAATAGACTGCCATTTTAAAGCTGGGAAGAGGCGGAGTATTATTTAATATAACTCTGATTTTGTTCTACTGAAAGGAGGTCATAAACATATGTGATTCCTTGAGGGTGAGTAATTTATAGGCAAATTTTCATTTTTGTATGCACTATTCCTTTAATAGATTCATACTTACCATTATCTTCATTGGCAGATTTTTCCTTTTTAACAGATCCGGCTTTGTTTTTCTCTAGAGGCTTCTTCAGAGAACTTCCAGAGTTTTTATGGGGCACCTAAGATGACAAAGAATTTAAGGACTTTGTCAATCAAACAATTGTCAGTTTTTTAGGTTTGCTCTTAGAGTTATTTAATTTTTCTTATCTTCTGTTCAGAAACAAAAGGCCTGAATCTTTTTCCGAGTTAAAGTATAAATACAACACTTAGCTGACTGCTGAGATACCAACCTCAATTACGGGTGTTTCTCCCAGCTGAAGGTTGTTGAACATGGCAGCATAGTCTCCGTTTAGATTCATTAGGTCCTCATGACTGCCCTGCTCTGTGATGCTGCCATCACGCATGAAGATGACATCATCACAATCCACCAGGTACTGTAGTGTAGTACAGCATAACAGTAAAACATGAGTTTAGAATTAAGGACAACACTATCTTTAAAACACTGTGAGATAATTTATTTAGGCAAGAAAAGCATCAAGAACAAGCAAATATTGTTCACTCAGACAAGGTGATGTGTTATACTGCCTGGTTTTAGATGAGAGAAGCTAAGAAAGCATTTAGCGCATACTCAATGGAATTAGCGCAATGGAACTGCAATATACCTGGAGCTGGTGAGTGACAAAGATGACGGTCTTGCCACGCAACTGCTTCTTAATGGCATTGTTGAAGATGTGGTTTCCAACATGGGCGTCCAGAGCACTAAGAGGGTCATCGAGGATGTAAATGTCCCTGTTGCTGTATAAAGCTCTAGCCAGGCTGATACGCTGGCGCTGTCCTCCACTCAGATTGGCACCACGTTCTCCGATCTAACAAAGACATGATGAAACTTGCCTGGATGAAACTTTTAAATGTATTTCATGTACATTAATGAATTTCAACAGAGACCCTATTAGTTAATGGGGTTTAACAAAGTACGTATGTTGGTTTACTAATACATCTGGCTCTTGCAAATGCCGTTCTAGAGCATTTTGTGCTTCCAAAAAGCACATTTTGTGCTTGCAAAATGACAGTGCCACTGCACAAAGCTAATAACTTCTACCCCAGACTGGCCTGCACAGACCTGAACTCTTAATGAACACCCTTAGGAAGACTTTAAAAAGCAAGCCAGGCCCCATCACTTATTGTCAGTGCCTGATCCATTTTGACATTCCATTTAGTCTCGAAGGTGTTCAGTGAGGTTCATGCACAAACAGAAAAGGACCCTTCCCAATCTGTTGCCATAGCAATGAAAGCACACAATTCTTTAGAATGGACTCTATAGTATCCAGACAGAAATGACTAGAAAATCATGTACTAAAAATCTCATACTAAAATACTACATACTAAAAATCTCTCTTGATTATTGTTTAGTGTGTTACCTCAGTCAGGTCAGCATTAGGGAGAATAGCCAGGTCTAGTCTCAAGCAGCAAGCACTCAAAATAGCCTGATACCTGCAGGAGACAAGTAAAAGATATAAGGTTCAGAAGTTTATTACTGTAATTTAACCATATATAGCAGGTGCAGTACATAGTGGAATGAGATAACGTTCTTCCAGGACCATGGTGCCACATACAACATAGACTACATAGACAACAAAGGACTAAATCACAGCGCAAACATCACAAAACACAAAACTGCAAAACAGTGCAGACATCACAAGAATGTCACAAGTGGAGACATGTGCAAAAACAACCTGTACATATAACGGACATCTGAGGATTATCACTACTATTATTACTCTGTAACTTTATTGAAATTTCTTGAAATTGTTAACATACTTTTCAAGCGAACAAGTAATTTGATTCGTAATGCATGTTTCGTAATGCATGTTAAGGCACAGAAGTGTTTGAATGATGTCAGATGTTGTCAAGGTTATTTGTGCTCATTTTATCTCTGTGCTGAGTCATAGCACCGCATTCACAAATCTGCCTGCGGCCTCTTTTTTACTTGCTCAGCCCTTCAGTCCCCTTCACACTGACTCATACACATTATTCACGACATTGATTTAACGCAGCCATTTCACTTAACCAAAAAGAACTGACACGTTCCAATATCACACATTTTCCCTGATTTGATGCTCACCTCTCTTCTTCCATTTCCTTTCCAAACAGGATGTTGTCACGGAAGGTCGCGTTAAGAATCCAGGCCTGCTGTGCCACGTACGCGAAATCTCCATCGACAGCAACGGTCCCCTCTAAAAGTGTCATCTGGGGTACGTGCACAAAACGTTAAAATGGTTTAGAGGATTTTTAAATATATCTAATAGAATCATTATGGACAAATGACCGCAGCTTATATTTACACAAAGCAGCCCTTTAAACCATGTCACTTTAAATCACATCACTCAGAAGACCAAAAAAACTCACCTGGCCAAGAATAGCAGACATGAGAGATGTTTTGCCACTTCCCACACTACCACAGACACCAACCAGTTTCCCCTGTGGATTAAAGCAAATGAATTATTCCTTATAATCTTATCCGTTACATTGTGTCAACTCAAAGAGGAGGACTTCCCAACTGAGCCATTGTTCCTCCCAAAGGTTTCTCCTCATACTTTAAAGCATCTTAGATGCTTTTTCCTTTGTCACTGTTCCCTTTAGCTTGCTCACTGGGGGATTTTAAAGGCTATTTTCGATTTTCTTTTACTTTTCTGTTTTGTATAAAGCCACTTTGGAACAATGTGTATTGTGAAAAGCGCTATAAAAATTAATTCAGTTCAACTGTAATCAATTCAGAAAGGCAAATACCTTTTGTATAGTGAGATCGATGCAGTGAAGAGTTCTCTGCAGCCGTTGGCTAATGGTTGGCACTTGCAGGGTATGATCATCAGGGCTGGCGCTCATGTCTCCAGACAAATCATTCAACAGATGACCATGCTGTTCCTCCACCAACATCTTATGATGCCTTGGGTCATCGCGGTGACAGCGTTTCTTACGACCTCCTTTCATTCCCAGCCCTACATAGGGCGTCCCACGGGGCGTAGGCTGGGCGCTGTGACCCCCCGTCTCCCAAGCCAGACTAGCACTGCTCAGTTCTATGGCAACAGAGGGAGTCTGTGGCAGCTCACGGATCGTCTTGACCTCGGCCATCATGAGCAAACTCTGATTGGATCAAACATCGTGAAAATGAGAGTCAAAGAAAACACCCTAAATGAATCCATTTTGTGGAAAGTGCTAAAAGTAATTTGATTAAGAGGTGCTAAATCCTTCTTTTTCTTATTAAATTATTTTAAAAGTCTCAAATTATTTTTGTATAGCCACCTAATCTTCTTTATTCCTAAGGCACTTTCACATGTTCTATAATGCATATAGAGTGAGGCATCAAGCCGGAAATTATTATATATATGGAGTAGATTCATGTCAATATAGGGAATTGTTCCTATTTCTAAAAGGTTTCATATATGCCATATATAGACATTGGATATATGTACATACTATATAACATTTGTGTATGAATCAAAGCAATCAGCGAGACCTTTTCTGATTTGAACTTAAATTTGCATTCACTATTTACCATATACACTTTCGTGCTATGTAGAAATCTCACAGATCTGCCCTTTCATGAAGCTCTTCCTGCAGAGGTCAAAGCAATGAATGATCATGCCATGCTCTTATCTAAAGACTCTTCTTCCTCAGCCGCTGAGGAAGACTGCACTGGCATACAAATAAACTCATTTGCATGATTGTGTGTGGGGTGATGGTGTGCCTTGAGGGAGTTTTTTTATGTGACACCATTCTAAATACAATAATTCTCTTTGCATCTCATTCAGCAAAATCATCCACCTGGACCCTCAAACACCTTAGATGTGACAATCCTAGATGGATTGTCACTTGACTACAACTGACATAGACTAGTCTGAAAAGCTTGACTTAAGCGAAACATACTTATTAGTAAAGAGAGAGAGATAAATGAAAGAAAGAGCTCACCTTGAACCTATCTATGGCAACAGATGCCTCAGATAGAGATTTGACTGAGAATGGGGTGACCTTCAGAGCAAAGGTCATGGCATTGAAAACAGTCACAACTGTGAATGCCTGAAAAATTGAAAAAAAAACATACATCAGTACATTTTTTACTGTGGCACTGACTACAATGCAAATCTGAACAATGTAACCTTACCTGTGCAGCAGTGAGGTCATAACCTAGCAACAAATGGGTGGAGAATGTTGCCACGCTAGCAATCACCACAACGATGGGTGCCACACCAACCGTTATGCTTTGGAAATATCCTGTTCGCTCCAAGATCTGTCGCTCCTCATCTCGTATTCCTGTTTGATTGTACGTAATGATTAACAAAAATACATGCATGCAAATAAACCAAATTTAAAAAATGATGAACCTACTTCGTACTGCTTGTGAGAACGCCTTAACCCAGGCATACATCTTAATGAACTTGATGTAGTTTAAAATCTCATTCATCTTTTGAACACGCTGGTCGGTCACAGCCACTCCCTTCCTCCTGAAGTATGCTGTCAGCCTGGAGCTGAACATCTACCATCATGAGAACAACAGAGATGTTACAATAGAAATTTTTCACCAGCAAAGTCAGTCAAGGAAACAGAATGTGAACAGAAAAGCTCACCATAGTGGGATAGAAGAGGATGAACACAGCTGAGCCTAACAGAGAAGTCGGCCCCAATACAAATAAGTTGTATGCCATTCCCAGCACGGCCACCAGGGGGCCTCCAGCCAAAAGGCTGCCGAAAGCAGCAGCCTCAAACATGCGCTGTCCGTCGCTCGAACACATATTGATCAGCTAGAGGACCGAGAGGAAAAACATAAACAGCACTGGCAAGGTAAACAGTTCTGAAATGTACATATACTACCATAAACAGGTCCAAAAACGTGGACATCACCTTCTTTAGATATTTTCCTTCACTCTTCCATCTCTTCACCACTCAACACTCTAGGATACCTGCTCCTAACTTTCCTACATTATTTATTCCAGTTAACATTAATCCACGCTGCATTTCCTTTAACCCCACCCACTCCTCAACGCCGTACCTCTCCCATGGTCTTCTCTCGCAGACTGCGCAGACGTAGTATCTTGTGGAAGGCCATGGTGAGGATGGCTCCACGCAGGCGTGTGCCGGTGCGGTAGTTAAGCGCCCAGGTGAGGGCAAGGGACCAGGAGCGAATCAGCTCGGTGGCCAAGAGGGCCAGAACCAGCAGCAGGCCGTAGGGCAGGTCAGGTTCGTTCATCTGCGTGTACTCAAGTAACCGCTTCACCACGAACGCCTGGGGAGAGGGAGGACGAGCAAGGGGGCAACAGGACACAGCAGACGTGACTGAGGATACACACATACCACTGCACTTACATCAACAATGATATCAGGGCTACTGTGACCTTCCTCATCATTATCATCAACACCTGACATTATAATGACCTTCAGCAGAAAAGGAGATTCTATGTGTGTGACTTCATCATAATCGTTTTTAAATATTGGAGACAGTGAGGCAGCAGCAAGCTCTACTGAGACAATGTCAGCCTGTGATCTAATAGTTTTACCTTAAGTGGCCCTTTTCTCTAGCCTTTGGAAAAGAACAAGAGAGAGAATCAAACAGTTCTGATTGGTCCATTTTTGGGACAAATGACATTTTACTTTGCTAGCAATATGAATCATGGACATAGTGCCCCTTGTTTGGGGATTCAAAGACATTTTACCTACAGTCACATCAGGTTGGGGTACAGCATGGAGACGTACTTTTGTGTTAACACCTGAAAATTAATATCAATTAAATCAATAATTAGTAGCAGAGTGTGGGGAAGCAAATAAAAAAAAACTAACAAAAAACAGAATACTTTAACAGCTAAAGATACATTTCGAGAAACTCATACAAGCAGATAAACACACGCACAGTCGCACACTTTTCTCAAATCATGCACATATGCAGTCAAAGATATGCAGACATAAACTGGGAAAACCCCATGTGGTTTGACACAGCTACTATTTTTATTAAGGAAACCTTGAATCTTTAACCTTGAGAAAGTTGAAACATTCAGCAATTATAAAATATACACAGAAGTTAAAGCAAGACAAAATGTGGATCAGGCAAGTCAATGTTTTTGAGCAAAGAAACAAAAAGCACATTTTCATAAAAAGGTGATTTCAGACATTATGTCAAAGGAAAACAAATTACAAGTTCATAGTCCATTTGCGAATCATCATCATTTAATAGCCGTCCCATTTATGATTGAGGTTATTGGGGCAGCAATCCCTCCCTGAGTGACAAGACCCATTTAAACAACATGACATTGGGCACGTATGTTTGCCCGAAAAGGTGTCCATGAACTTGATCAAAAATCCAGCAACACATTGAGAAAGAAGTGTGGGTCTAAAAACTGTAAGCCCATAAATCTCTCAAATTTCTGAGTTTTCAGTCCAAAATAAGAAACCCCGGCAACAGAAAAACCTCTCAAGTCCATTTTCCATCGAGCATAGGAGCTGGTTTTGAATGGGACGATATCTGCAGTAGTCTGATCGATTGTCCATTGGCACATTATAAAAAATCCTTCCCACATTCATCATCAAACAGACATTGGATGGTCTGACAATCCTTTGCCAACCAATTACCCAACCTTTAAGACATTTTCTGCATCACTTCAAAACACATTTTTGAAGATTTGAGCAATTACAGTGATCAGATAAGAGTGGGGAAACAAAGAAAGAGAGAGAGGGAGATAAAGAGAGGGGCAGCAAACAGCATAAACTCTTGATCCAGCCCTGCATAAAAAACATGCCCTTACCTCACAGGATTCCTCACCGGCTCTGCCTGCCGTTTGCTCTCCCCGCAGGTTAATTGGACACCCTGTGGATTCTAAAGAATAGCCTCTGTCACATGTCGCACACATGGGGAGCCAGCGACCTCTGACCCTTAACTCTGATCTGACCCCGCTCCCCCCAAAACACCCACCTTCCTAAAACCACCCCTGACCTCAGTCAGAGCAAGGACAGGTATCTCTTCAAGGAGATGTTCTCCATGCTAAATATAAACAACAGGAGAAAAAAGTCAGTTGAGGGATCTGAAACTGAATCTGAATTAGGAATCTGAATTAGGTGCAAGTGTTTTAGTAAGCCCGATTTTCTCCAAAGGTTAAAGGAGTCAGAGCCTTGCTGTATCGCCAATGGTGAGACAGTGACAGAAGCTCTCCTTGAAGAAAATGTTAGCCTATCCTCCTGACCTAAGGAGAAATCTCTCTAGACTACGACTGTGCTACATGGAAATTATGTTGTACCCCAAATCTATTACACACATGTATTATTCAGGATCCGAATGTATCCTATACTTTTCCCCATACTATCTGCCCAAGAATAACTGCAGTTAACACCACATTTATAAAACACCTGGTACCTGTAAGGCAACAGAAAAGCAGAAAAGTGCACAGTCATACTGCACCAGTTTTTTCTCAAGCAGGTGTGCTGAAGTTTTGGGTTTTGCATCAAAGGTTCTGGAACAAAAATGATGACTAAGCTAGAGTAATAAATCTCATATTTTGTAAGTTTACACAGTATTTTAGAATTTAAAAAAAATTGGACTGAAAGAAACAACTGTTCTGAAATCCCACTGATCAATTTCATCAAACCGTAAGCCTATATAAGTTATCAGACTTTCAGGGACTAAAGTTCTCCTTATTTTAAAGCACATATATAACGATTTGGCACAAAGCAGCATAATACTCACTTGGCATTGGCACTGGTCACAATAAAGGCACTTTATAAATAGCACTAAGGGTTAAATGAATCAGTAAAACATTTTAGGAGCCAGATTGGAACACCACAGAGGTCAAAGATCACATCTGAGGCCCCAGTGACAATGTTTACCATAGTTACACCTTTTCAGACCCCATCTTAACACTCACCTGAGCATATGAGGGGGTGAGATTTGATAGATGGGCCTACAGAGCTAATAATACACAGAAAGAGATATAAAAGAGAGAGAGACAGAGAGCAGAAGAGAGTAGCGTGAAATGACAGGGCAGAACTGAGATGGTGTTACTTACTGGTCCACTGAAGCCTGCGAGCTGAGTAACCATGAGGCAGAGGATGGACAGCAGCAGGCGTGTGCGGCAGAAGAGCCAGACCACACGACAAAGAGACGCTCCGTCCCCTTGTGACCTGACCTCTTCATCCCAGAGCCCCACCAGCCTGCAGACACAATCAATTATCAGCATCAGGATCATTAATGCCATAATATTTCATAATATTGCAGTTTCAACGCTATTAACCCTTTAATTGTATGTTGTGTTCTAATGACTTACATTGTACACATAACACCTTAGGAGATCATTTATTTATACTAACACTAAAAAGTTTAGGGTCACTTACAAGTTTTTTTTTACTTTTTTCCACATTTTAGAATAATAGTAAATAAATGAAAACTATGGAATGCCTCCATTGGAAGTATAAGAATTAGGCTGCGAGTAAAAAAACAATTTTTAAGAAAAAGATAAAAATATATACAAATGTGGTATTTTAGCATCGTCAAAGTCACTTAGAATTTGCAAAAATGTGCTCTTGGTATTTTATCACCCATCTTCCTATGGTATTACTAAGACAGACAGTTACTTCAAAGTCTGTAAATTTCAAAGATCTAATCATTACGACAGGCCTACATTTACCTATTACAGTTCAGCTAGGGTACAGTTTATCAACCAACTCCTCACACCATAATAGAGCAACAATATTTACCTGCGACGATTGGTCTCACAGCTCTCAAACTGCGACACAGCCCATATATCCTCCAGAAACAGCTGCCCCTTCTTATGGGCTAACACAGCCACTGAGGTCAACCAATTAAATGTCATAAACGAGAAAAGGCCAGCATTGTCCACTGGATGCTGATGTCTGTGATGGCGCAGTGAAAACAAGACAAAAAGACAAAGTATTTATTATTAAGCTGTAGTTTTCTTGTAGTAAATTCAATGTAATTTAATTAATTTGTCTTTATTCAATTAGGGCCACCCACTGAGAGACCCATATGCCTTACTAATTAATGGAATGTATAAACGGCCCATTCTTGAAGAGGGGTAGATTTGAATCCGTAGCATCCCAACTTCTGATAATTAACAACAAAAATCACCTATACTTTGTCTTTATATATGACACTTAGACTGTCGGTCAAGTATCTGATTTAATTAGAATATTAGAAATGTGTTTTGGCTTAAAGTACAAAAAATAAGGGAGAAACGTTATGGTTATTCATTTTTGTTTTCCATTTAAAATGTTTAATTTATTTCAAGGCACACCAAAACTTTACACAAAACTGTACACAAAAAAGCCACAATTCACAAATGTACTACAGCATATTGTGTACACAATCTTTGCTAATTGAGTCATTTGTAGACATCTTTATTTAAAGCCATTTATTATATGGATAGTTCCTCTAATGCAAGCCTGGGCCAAGTGGATCATCCATAGTGTTTTCATCTACAATGTTTGATTACCAGCCAAGATATTTCATCATACCACCACACCCTATAAACAGGAAACAGGATTTTTTAATCTTGGTTCTGAATCTGTTTCAGAAAATGCCTTAAAAGAACAGAGAGGACATAAAAGCTATTATTTATGTAACAGGAACTTCTATTGGCATGACCTTTCAAGGTTTATTGGACCTTTGACATTTGAGTCTGACCTTTAATCGCATCTGGAAATGACAGCGGTGTTGCCTTAGTGATTTTCCACAACTTTGCTTGCTAAAATGAAGGCCACATCGACAAGTAACTGTAGTACATACTTGCTGGTGTAGCGTATGGGCTTGAGTACGCAGACGCTGTGGTGATATTTACTTCTCCCAACTTCATCCTCCAAGTCTTTCTGGTGAGCGCTATCTCCGTCCAATGAGAGGCCGCCCTCTGCTCTTGCTGCCGTCTCAAAAGCATCCTGACAAAACATCAGCAGATTGAGCGTTTAGTTGCCAGTTTTTCAAGTCTGGCAATGCAAGGGCATTTTGCCTTAAGCACTTCTCAATGAAAAATGTGGCATTGCAAAAAATGTTAACAGGAAACATCACAAGACATGGTTGTCAGCAGACATATGGCAAGGGCAAATATAGTCAGAGAAAATAACAGAGGACAGAAACCAGGCACACTTCTGAGACCTTGCCACTCGTAGTGCTCTTAAGGAAAACCATAAAAGGGCTTAAACGCAGACAGCTGATGGACCCTGTAATACCAAATTGAGCCCACGTTTAAATTATGGGTTTATAATGTTTAGCTTAACCAGTCACAAGCAAATACTTAGAAGACTTTTTATGCCTTAAACCACATTAGTGGTCAAATTTTCTCAAATCCACGTGCAGAAACACGCTTCTGCATGTGCCAACAACCACTCTGCCAGCCTGTGAAACAAAATATTGTATAACAGGCCAGCCAACAATAAACTGTGTTGCTCGTAGGCAGTTGAGACAACACCCTATTATAAAGTCTGTTGCCCCTGGTGATGAGTGCTGTGGAGAATTCTGCTGACTACTAGGCTAAGGGATAAAAGCAGTGTGTGTGTGTGTGTGTGTGTGTGTGTGAGAGAGAGAGAGAGAGAGAGAGAGAGAGAGTGAGTGAAGAGAGGAGGAAGGCAGAAAAACAGTGGGATTAGCCCACTAAWAGAACAGTGTGCACCTAAATGCCTCATGCAGACTGATTAAAAGCAGGGTGTGCATCTTCAAACACTAATAGTAATATCATCAGTCAAAGTCAGCTTTAACCAATAGGAATTTTTATTGATAAGGAGCAGAAGATCTAACCATGAAACCAACATGAAACCAAAATGGATCCTGTTTACTTTATTAATACACATCCCTGGTCTTTACTGTGCATGAGTCATCATTTTTTTAAGCTGATGTTACCCAGACTGGCCAGTTCGATATATGACACCACAATTGGGGGAATAACATTAACCAAAAGACAAAAATAAATGTAGCCATTTTACAAAAGTCAGTACATGTTGTGCCTAAGAACAGCTGTTTTTCATGGTAAATTCACAGTAACGCACTTACTGCTTTGTATTAACCAAATCTTATTAACCAAAAACTATAAAGTCATTATAGAACATTACAGAAAATACAAACTTATAGAACATTTATGTGTCAACGTGACCTTGTAAAAATCAGTATTTTGAAGCTTGATTGTTTGACAATAACAGCTGCACATCCACTATAAAGCAGATTATGCCCACAGAAACAAATCCACTTACTGTATCTTTAAGAACAATCTAAAGTCCTTTAAAGATATAGTCCAGCAGAACCAAGCTATTTAGTGTAAACTTAACTGCAAAAAGAGTGAATATGTTCACATGTTTGTGATGTCCTTAAGACGACTTTACATAAATGTGTAGATAGTATTCAAAATGAATTAAGTAACAACATATAAGGCTAGTTTTCCTGTCAGACACCCCAAGAATCAGCCAAGCTTTAGAAATTCTGTCACGAGCTCACACGCTGACAAAAAAAACATTATCTGAAACTGATCAGAATGCAGAAGTCAGGAACTGAGAACAGAACGCTCTAGAAACCAGAGACAGTATACAAACAAAGTCAACAGTTCAGTTGGGTAGCATTACAGTAAACCCATTCGGTTTGGTAAAATGAAGAGGAAATACATTTTAATATGATAATAAAGGCAGTTTCTGCTGCAGGGCAATACATAACATTCTTTACATAACATTGGTGTTAAAGTGCCTCAAGGTAACAATTGTGGAAAAAAGACTGAAGAATTTGCACTTGTCTAACTACATCTGACGAATGTGGGAAGCCTATAGTTAAAGCACTTCTCACTGCTTGACAGCACGTGCAGGATGTACCCCTCTCCTCCTTGCAACTCTTCTCATGTCCCCGCTCACGTTGCACAAACACACACCACTCCTCTGAGCAATGAGGGGGGCATCAGCCTATCAGCTACAAAGGCTGCTGTACGCATCACAGGAACCCATGATTGCTATTGGCTGTTGGTGCCAAATAAGGCGGGCCTACATTATGTAAACAGATCCTGCTTCTAAGTGCAGGATAAACCGCCAATCACAACCACTGGCATCCCTAGCCTTATACTGAGTGGCTGAGAGACAGAGAGTGAGAGAGAGCAAGAGAGGCAGAGAAAGAGAGAAAGAGGGTGACAGAACAAGACAAAGAGAAATTTTAGACAACACAGGATCCTCTCTTAAGAGTCTTATAAAATGCTCACGACAAAAATATGAGGGTAAAAACACAAAGGGCTTGGGTACATTTCCAAACACAAACAACAGCCACAGCTACAAACTGATTAAACAGAGTATTTAAGTACTGTGCTCTGGTCACATCTGTCATTCAGTTAAAGCATTTATATGAATAATGCAATGGGCTCTAAATAAGAACCAGTTCTCAATTCCCTAGCCTAGGACATTTGGCAGACGCTTTTATCCACAGCGACTTACATTGCATTATACTATACATTGTTACTAAGTATATGCAATCCCTGGGATCGAACCCATGACCTTGGCGTTGTTAATGCCATGCTCTAACCACTGAGCTACAGGAAAGCTAGAAAGATAGGAATGTAAGAGTTAAGATGTGGGCGTTCTTGGGTGTATCACTGTACTGTTCTACGTTGTCTTTTAGTGTATGTATGTTTTGTTAAGAAGAATTCAAAGAAGTATCTATGGGTTTTTTTACCTGGACTTTAGACAGTTCGTAATGGTTTTCCTCAGGTCTGGGTAAAGTCTCTCTGGATGGTACGGCCCTGTATGCAGAGCCAGATGCCAGACAGTCCTTTCCCAAATCATGTCCTTTCATCTTCTTTTACCAACATCTGTCAAAGTCTCTAAATCTGAACAAATGAGAGAAAAGATGTGACTCAGTCATTACTGATTGAGCACATTGTATGTGCTAATCTTCTTTTACCCTTCTTAAGTCTATCTTTGAGGTCTCAGACGATGGTATTGTTGTTTGCATAGGTAAACTGTTGGATGGACAAAGTTCCTTTTAAAGCAATAGGCCCACAATAAGCTAGGGGCCTGTAGTCCTAAATGCCTTTGGTTCTGAACTACCTAGTAGCGTACGTTAGTAAGTAAATGTTGATTATTAACACCCATTAAATCACTTTATGAACAGGTCATTAATTAATAGTTAAATTCATTATATTTCTTCTCACACATACCTCCTTATTTAAGCCCAACACCATATACTTTCTTTTGTCCTGAAATTTGAGGTTGATTGAAACGCAAAGATTTTTTTTCCATTTTTGTCCAAAATTTCTAGGCAAGAATAACCTTCGCTAGGGCATTACTTGACGGAGGCTGGTAGTTGCAAACAGACCCAAATCAAAAGAGCCCACCTCTCTCTAGATATAGTTAGATGCAGCTTAATTTGTTTTGTTTGCTTATTTATTATTTTGTTGTATTGTTCTTAATTTGCAGCAGTTCTTAAATTAACTACTACATATTCTAACTTATAAATTAAAAATATAATAGACTAGATTAATATATTACCTTTAGATTAATATTTGCTGTTCACTTTTATTTTAATTGTTCAGGTTTACCGTTTAGTGAGTAAGATTGTGGCGCATAAACATATTAATTTAGTGCATATTTATCTGGCGTATAAATATATATATTCCATGAAGCTTTGAGAACACAAAGTCCGAGGATACAACTAAAACGCAAACGATTGTTTTCTGGGATTGCATAAAATAAAGTTGATAAACCTGTACATTTTTGTCATGTTTTTGGCAATAGCGCTCAAGGCCCCGCATCTCCTCCACCGAAGATACGAACAAACAGCTTCAATATATGGATAAACAACAGACAACAAGGGTTTCATGGATGAACATTTTCGAGGTTTCCAAGACAAAACAGACCGGGGATGTCATTTGTCTAATATGTACGCCTATATTCGTCTATATTATTGTATGTAACCGGTCCATTGTTATGACAAAGACCGCACACCTCAAATAATCCCCTTTTCATATTTTAACGTTTGTTTAAAAAAATCTAGTTATTCTTTAACCATCTGTTTCTCCCTGATAATAATTATGCACGTCACATAAAGTTAAATAATATAAACAGCTTACGTTAAATGCCATAAAAATGTCTACACCGAGGGCATCATAACAGCACAGACGCAATCGATGTCACCTACCTACATCGGGATATAAGACACGTAGGTTGATGTCCGTTACAGCAGCAAAATATTATCATGCAAACTGTTTATTAATGTGTAGTTTTTTTTTTTTAAAGAACGTACACTTTGACAATTACCAGGGAATTTCAAATGATGTTAAAATGAAACGCAGGTTACTTTAGGTTTTAAAAAAGGCTGTCATATTGACCGGTGCGTAACATTTAAAGAAATCACTCAATAAATGTAAAAGTAGATGTCGAATAAAAGCAAAATGTATTCTTTGCGGCAGGTACCTGTTCGTTCCTCTTGTTAGTCTGCGGATATTCAACAGTGGATGGAGCAAAACAACTTCGTTATAAACCAGCTATTTGAAGGAACCAAGCGAATACTGTTCTGGGAAATGTAGTTTAATGAGCGTTTACTGCACGGTCACATCGTCGTAATGCCAATGTGTTGAAACTACAACTGCCAGCATTCAGTTGACAGTAAATGCGTCTGCTCGGTATTAGTGGGCGGGGTTTATTGTGCTTCGATAGGAGACGTGCATCCTCTGCAGTCTGACTCTAGTATTACATACAGTGTGACGGGAAACGTTCCTCAGCGAAATTGCACCACTTTTGAAATTACGTTGAAATGATGCCACTGCCCTAAATATTAGGACCAACGTACACTAAACGTGTAACATCATATCTTACAACTATGCAATTTACATATATTCACGTGTTCCAATTAAAGGAAAGGAAAAGGACGTGACGTGAGGCCAAGTATGGTGACCCATACTCGGAAATTGTGCTCTGCATTGAACCCATCCCAGTGCGCACACACACACACACCGTGAACACAGTTGGGGGTTCGGTGCCTTGCTCAAGGGTCTCAGTCGTGGTATTGAGGGTGGAGAGAGTGCTGGTAATTCACAATCTCCACCTACAATCCCTGCCGGACCTGAGACTCGAACCTGCAACCTTTGGTTTACAAGTCCAACTCTCTAACCATTAGGCCACGGCTGCCCCTACTTATCTAAATAAACTACTTATCAGCATCAATATTAGTATCTAATGTCATGGACTGCCCTTTCTGCTTTAATATAAAACATAAGCAGTTTGTGTAATAAACCTGTAACAAAAATTTACTTATAAGTTATCTACTTTGCATAAAACAAACAACATTACATTGTAAAAAAATTAGTTTTTTAATTAAGCATGCAATCTGCGTTGCTTTTATAAGTTACTTCTGTTATTCACAAATAAACCCATTGTTTTACATCAAGTCTAAGAAGTCCAGTGGTAAATGCCACACAAACGTTTATTTCCATTTATTTCTATTTCTTTGGTGTTGGAATATTTGTTTGTTTGAATGCTTGTAAATTATAGTGGTTGGAGAAACGACATGGTGGAATATTCTAATGAGAAACACTGAAATGACTGCAAAATGAGAATTTCTGGATCAATTTTTTATTTTCTGTACACAAAAGCATGTTACACACGAGATGGGTACATCATCTGAAAAACAAAAGAGAAAGACAATAAAAAAATGTAATTATTCACAGCAGCAGGATATAATAACCGGCTCTTTTAAAATTTTATTTTAAATACAGCCCTTGCAATGTTTTTTGGATTATCTGTAAATACACTTTAAATCAAAGAAAACTCAGTAATGAAATAACCAAAGGATAAAACACTGTTCAAGTTTTAACCACCATCCAACCAAGCCCTTCTTGGAAAACCTAAATGTCAGCATTTTTCTAAAGCTTAAGCCAAAATATCTGCCTCCATATCATAAACCCAAAAGCATTTATAAGAAATGCAATTACTGAATAAAATTTACTGGAGTATCAGTTACAGCTGTGTGTATAACACATAGCTTTAAAATAAAGCTGTAAACAATACTATGATGAACAAACATGATTCGATGACAAACACATCAAAAAAAAATAGTAAACAGTTATTAATAAATGAACTTGTTAACCTTTACAAATGATGCCACTCCTGCGTTATGAAACCATGCATATATTGATTGAATATATAGATCTGGCATACCAGTAATATTCAAAAGCCACAGGTTACTACCTATCTCTTTTGCACTACATAACCATTTTTGAAGATCCCTTAAGACTAATTTATACTTTTGCATCAAACCTAAACTGTATGCTCTGCATAGCTCTGACAAGCACCGTTACAAAAGCGTAATTGTGTTGCTTTTTTTGCAAACAGCTGTCGATATGTATTCAGCTGTGACGTGTCAAAATAAGTACAATCTCGTGACAAAGTTGGCAAAACCAAGACATATCCCAAAGACATCCAATGCACACCATCTTGCATTTTGGTTGGGTACTTGCTAAATGCTGCAAACACATCTATAGACAGCAATGCATAAAAGTGCATAGAGTCTATGGTTTAGATTTGATGCATAAGTATAACAGGTAAACTTTCACATGTTTGAGCAAGAGACACTATGACAAAGACTTACCACACGGATTCTGTGCCCAATAGCCTTTGCGGGAAGATTGCTTTTGAATTTGGCACGAACCATTCCACTGTTTCCGTGAGCACGTGTGACTTTACCCCAGATGACGCGTGTCTTGTTGGGTTTACCACCAGGAGTGGCAGTGTTCCTTTAGATAAACATACAGAAGTCACAAACATTAATGAATATGGATTAAAAACTATGACAAAGATGCCCAGTTTCACAGACAAGGCTTAAGCCCAGTTCCAGACTACAATACATGTCTTTATAAAAGCTACTAAAACATCTTAATTTAATGAGGCTTAATCAAAACCCTGTCTGTGAAACCAGGTCAGAACCTTCCTAGGATACAAATTTGAAACGCATTAGAAATATCTGCTTCATGATGATGACATCTGCAATCAGATCACTGATTTAAAGACAGCATGAAACCCTGAGACTCATGCTACTTGTATAAGATAATGTATTCTAAAAACAGGTTCAAGTAGCAAAGAACTTGAATCACCATTGGAAAATGATTTCATGTGATTAATGTAAATGTCATCAGTAAAGAAAATTTGACAAAAATCATCTAAAAAAAATCTTTAGGTAGAGATTATCACATTGAACTAGACTACAACACCAGGAATGTGATTTCATGCTGGCCAACACACATGCATCATGAGAGTGTGATGAGATCAAAACAAATGACTGGCTCTTACAAACAGTCAACCATACGCACAACCTCCAAACCGTTTCCTCACACAAACTACCCAGACATGCAGCAGCAGAGCCACATGTAATATGACTTACTTCTTTGCTTTGTAGACGTAGACGCAACGTTTGCCCAGGTAGAAGTCAACCTCCATCCGGGTGTAGACTCCCTCTAACTTAAGCAGAGCAGTATGCTCACGCTGGTTCCTCAGACCACGCTTGTAGCCAGTGAAAATGGCCTTACTCCACAGCCTAATGTTGGACAGGGTCAAATTTGACTTCAGTTAAAATCTTTACCATAAAATTCAATAAATCAGCACTATATGTAACATGTGACATGCTAGGCACACATTATCTGCATTACTGTTACACAAAACACATACTCCATACAACACTACCGACAGCTTTGTCGTCTTACCTTCCAGGCATGATGATGCTTTCACCAGGCTAAACAAACCTAAAAACACAAGGATACATTGACATTTAGTGTAAAGAAAATCATTTTGCAGTAATTTATTATACTTACAGACAAGTTAACTATCTCGTACTCAATTCATTCACATCAACTTTAGCACTTTTTAGCATGTTTGTCTACCTTACCACTACGCTGCGTTAAAGTTCATATACTAACGCTTAGTAATCAACGCAATAGATTAGTATACAGCCACTGTAAACTTGCAACAATAATGTTTTGGTTTCGACAATCACTTCTACAGTAACGAACATATGCAAGTCCCAACTTGCAGGTTAGCCTATGAATCAACTCGTTCCAACAATCCGTTGAAAATCCAAAACATCACAGGACATACAACCATTAGACACAACCGCAGACAAACTTTATTATTATTTCCACAATTTTTTATAGAAATTTCAATTTAACACACGACACACGAACGTGTGTTTTCACATTTTTAAACACAAGCTTTGAAACGCTTACCTGATTCTGTCACAAAAATGGAGAAAAAGGCCGTCCGAAAGGAATGCTGGGAAAATGATACCAACGGCGCCTGAAAATCTGCCTGATTGAAATTAAATTGCTACAACTTTGAACGTGCGATTTTTCGCATTTTGCAAACATTTTTTTCTTTAAATGTTAAGCGGTCAATGCCAAAATTCGAAAGAAATAAAGTCGTTTGTTAATAGTAAACGCAAAAAAATCTAATAATAATTCTAAGGACTCAACTGTAAGCAACTGTATGAAAGGGTTTGTCGGGTATTTGTGTACAAAAACGGCGTATTTTTTATATACAATATATATTTTATATAATATAAACGACTTGAGCTACTGTGTTTTTAGTGAGTTGCATGTATTTTTTTATTCAGACACAATCTGTGAAATTTTGTCATAACTGTAATTTAGTATTTCCGCCTTTATTTTGAAAAAGAGTGATTTTCGGTGGGCGTGGCGTTAAACCGCGTTCACGCTGCTGCCATTTTAACGGTCGCTGAGAGTTGCGAGGTCGTGCAATGAGTATAAAATAAACAATGCTGTAATTAGCAGTTTGCGGTTTGTGTATTTCTGATTGCAGAACAGTCAACAGGTTTTTGATCTCTTTCATATTTCATCATGTCCACCGAAACTGCACCGGACCAGGTAAAATTAAAGATACAAATTGAGTGTGTATGATATTGCTTGCGTTTTGCGGCCTAGCTTATGAGATCACACCTAAAGCAAATTTCTAAGTATATGTGTAAACGTTTATTGTTATATCTTATTCACTGAAAGCGATAATATAATTATGCAGTGATTATTTTAAGTAATTTACGTGAAGACTTTAAGGTAGTTGAACAGAAATGCCCCGGTGATAGCGGTGCAGTGTAGTTCCTTATCAACTCGTGCAATCGTTCTGTAACTTTACAAGCAATGCTCTGATTTATTCCTTAACTTTATTAAGATATATAATATGCAAACCATTAAACGGTAACTCTATATAAAGTATATTAAGTTAAGCATTCGTTGTTTATGTAGAAGTCATTGATTCTGTATCAAACATTTCTTTGCCTCCTATCTAGGCAGTTCGGTTTTAGGAATGCTGGCTAGATAGGCAGTTCTCAAAGATTTGAAACGTTCAGAAGATATACTTAACCAGTATACTAATATTGTTCTGCAGAGCAGTCACTTAAAGGTTGCTTAGTCCTCATTGTTATTTAGTTTGTCCCATTTTTATCTGCACCAGTTATCAGTCCTGCTCCTGGTGGCTCCAATCCTGCACAGTTTTAGATCCTCTACTAATTTGACCCACCACGATTAATCATTAAAATACGTATTTTACCAAACTCTCCATTTGTGTAGGACTGGGGCCACCTGGAGCATGATAAAGTGAATAATGTAATGGCTATCTTGTGTTTTTTTTTTTACACAAGTCTGCTGTAAAACCACTGATGTGTTTGTCTGCTATGTTAAATCAAATAGATGCAGGACATTATATTCAAAATAACGTTGGGCACTTCTCCTCAACAGGCGGCAGAGTACATCCCAGAGAAGGTGAAGAAAGCAGAGAAGAAGTTGGAAGAAAATCCATATGACCTTGACGCTTGGAGCATACTGATTCGAGAAGCACAGGTTTAGTGACACAGGGTTGCACTCTTTTCTACCTGGGTTAACATGTTTGGGGGTGGGGTCCACGGGAGGGCTTCTAACAGCTCATCTGAATCTGTCCAATGTAAATCGGGACATGCAGTCCTGTTATGATTATGTATGTAAATGCATTTTACTTCTTTTAGAATCAACCCATAGACAAAGCGAGGAAGACATATGAGCGACTTGTTGCCCAGTTTCCCAGTTCGGGAAGATTCTGGAAACTATACATTGAAGCTGAGGTTAAATTTCATTTTGATTTAAAAAAAAATTAATATCTGTGCATGACAGTTCTTATCCCCATTTTGATCAACAATGTGATATTCACACAAGTTCAATGGCACACAATAACTGCAAGGATATATATCATCAAGGGAAACACTTATAGATTGTATCACTTAGGGGTTCATAAGTTATTTTTTCCTTATACCTTTCAGTTTCTGAGGTGATTTTGTTGCATGTTTTATCTGCAACAGCATTAAAACAATTTGAATAGTATTGGAGTGCTTTAGCCTTTATTACTTGTGTCAATTTCTTGCCTCCTGTGTCATTTCTTTAAGGTTGTTCGTAATTTAAGATTTTGTCTATTTTAGTGTGTATCTTTTTTGTCCTTTTCATTTCATATACCACATCTTAAATCGTACTCCATCAGATTCAATAGTTTAAAATGCAAAAGATTAAAATCAAAAGTCTAGGTGTAGTATCTGTGGTTTAGAGCAAAACATAAGGTATCTGATAATAAAACTATGCAACACAGAATGCAGCACCCAGTTCAGGCATATTCAGTTCTGTCTGATCAATTAGGCATTGTGGCATTTTTAGATAAGTATAGCTTTGGAGATGGGGATACACCATTTCCTCATTGTAATGGTAAGTATTTTGTATTTAGAAGCCCTGTACATTTAGTTTCAAATTTTAGCTACACAGTGACAATGGAGTGATAAACATTTGGATATAGATTGCTTTTTCTTTAAAATCATTTATTAGCCTCTTCATTAAAAGTGCCACCTAAAATATTTTGTCTATGAATGAATGTAAATGCCAATATTTTTCAAATTAAAATGGTTGTGATTGTAGAACATTTAGTACAATCTTTTTTTTTCTCCTTACCAAAGTAGATACTTTTTTTTCCCAGCCCTAACAAGGAGTTTTTTTGAAAATTCTTTTGCTGCCTTTTTGTGGTACCTTTTAGTAGTGTAGTTTTGATTTATATGTATGCATTTGTAATTTATATATAAGTAGTTGTCCTATAAGTTAAAAACTTTACATATAATCAACACTTACCTTTTATTCCTTTTCTCTCTTCCTCAAACACACAACAATTGTGCATCCAATTAAATTAAGATTTTGATTTGTATCCTAGTTAATAAAGAAATTTTTAGAACAACTAAAATTAAAATTGTTCCTTAGATTTGTCCCCTAATTGTGATTGATGTTTAATTATATACTATAGTTTTAATTGAAAGTAAATGTAATGTTTGAACACTGGTATATTCATGATGTAACAATAGTGGCACGCAGGGCAGAGTGATCCGGTCCTGATGTGGGATCAGATTATTTGCCATGTTTTTTTTGTTAGTAACATTTTGTTCAAACTGCATGGGATTGACTAAACAATCATTTTGCCTGCAGTAATAAAATGCACAAGTATACCAATTTTGGTGTTTTATTGTAACGGGTTGTAGTTTTGTGTCAGTTACAGAGTGGTGTGTGTGCGCGTGTGTGTCAGGAGCCATACTCTAACGATTTTTTTCTGGGAACATTCTTTTCAATAGTGAATCTTTTCACTATTTTAAGCCTTGGCTGGTGAGTTGCTGTGACAAATAGTTGCTTAAGTTACACCAGTCAGGATTTAAAATCATAATTTTTGTGTCAGCCTGTCACACATACTGTCAGCATCATTTAGAGTTTACTGAAATGGGATTTGGCTTAAATATGTGTAATGTTAATTATGTGTAAAGGTTGAACTCTTTGATAACCCTTGCCCTTTTGTGTTTTATGTGCACTGTAGCACAGTACAGTTGACTTCATTTAATAGCAGTTGATTGTGAATTAACAAAATTCGTTCAACAAAAATATTTTTACCTTTTATATCTTGCTAGTGTGACATCAGCTAAAGTCTTAATTACACTGACCAAAAGCTTCACATATCCATCGAAATGGTGGCTTGTTTGTTTATATATATTGAGATGGAAATGTTTGGATGGGATTGCTTGTTTTTTCATATTTCTCTTTATTCTGATCTCATCTGCAAGCTGATCTCCCCTTAGCTGCTGATGTGTCCATGTGTGCAGGAATTATTCCAGTAGATTATCATTGGCTTGATTTACAGCACAACTTAAGGTCATGTACAGCAAAGAAGAGAATCTGCTTTGTTGTGTGATGTAAAGATGACCTTACAGTGATGTCATCTTAAGACTTAGATATTTTTTAAAGCAAAATCCAGACTCCAAATTCTGAATGCACACTCGTGACCATACATTTTGTATTTATATAGACTAGTTAGAATATATTGGGGGGGGGATGGGTTAGTAATTTATTCAGTCATTCCACCAAAAAATGTAGATCGTCTGACTGTGGTTTTTGGGCCCCCAGGTTAATTTCTTCTCTGGAGCCCAAACCCTCATCACCCAATTACTTTATTACAATGTTCTGCTCAAACTCTGAATTGTCCCAACTTTAGTCCCATTTCAACTCTCCTGTTTATATATCAGAACAATGAAAAACTTATTTGTCTTGTGTGCCTATGTGCTTGTATCCTATTAGCTGAAAATGCAGCACAGTTCTTGGTATTTAACAAAACACTCATTGAGACAGTTTGCTTTTGGTTTGTTCTAGGCAAAATACATTTTGCAGCGAGTTATTTTGTGCACTACTTCCCCCATATAACGACTCTGTTAAATAATAGATGTTTGTGGCAATAAAATAAGATTGTTAATAACAAAAATAAATCAAGTGAATCCATATTTTGAGTTCTGTGTAGTGTTATTCATTTTTTTAGTATTAGTCTAATCCAGCACTTGCCATTTTAAAAACATTTAATCTCCGTTGAGAGACAGAAGTTAAAATGTAACATAAGGTTTATATTTATTGAGATGATTGCATATGATTTCTATCTTTTTAAATTTTGTGGGGGATAATTTATAAAGTTCATATCTGACGCTTGCTTGTTGTAGATATGCAAAAGCCAAACTATTTTGGTTATTTTTTTTAGCTTTGTGCCAGCACTGGCTTATAAAATATTGGCTTTTTCTGCACTTAAATTTTCATTTTTGCCATTTTCAAAAACTTTTTCCAAGCTTAGGTCAAGACCAATTTCATAACATCAGAGATATTTGTATTTTTAAAATTATTTTAATTCTTTAAAAATTAAACCGAAGTGTTATACAGCGTTAATGAACCACATATGGCCACATAGCCCATTAATCAGGCTGCTTGATATTTCAGTCTGTCTGGATTCTGCACAATTACTAAGCAAGTAATACATGGTGTTATGTAAGAAAGAGTTCTCTTTGGGTTTGTGTGAATGTCACATTGTTGACCTTAAAGGGATTATGTGTGTGTGTGAGAGAAAGATCAAGATCATTTTAGTCAATCATAGTCATGACACATATGTTCACTTTTTAATTTGTTGGTTTTCAAATGTGTCCACAGATCAAGGCTAAAAACTATGACAAGGTCGAAAAGGTAAGAGCTCATTATAACTGTAGAACACTGAGTTATGGGATACGGGTTACACAATTGAAAATATTTTTCTGTACAGTATTCTGCATTTTTGGTAGCTATTTTTAAATGTTTTTTTACAAGGTGTGCTATAACTCGTGTCAACACCATCATATATAAAAAATAATGTTGCTGTTGTGTCAGGTGGCGTAAACTGATTGTTAGCTCCATCTGTTGAATTGTAAGGCAATTTTTTTGCTATTTTGGTATTGAAGTTTACATATGTTTGTGATACCACAAATATAAGTACCTACAGCAATAAAAAAATCTACTGCCTGTGGGATTGCTTTCTTAACTCATAAAATTAATGAGGTTGATATTACTTTTTTTTTTGTCAACAAGGTTGACACAAAGTAACACCAACACAATTGTGAAGCTTACAAAAAAGGGGGATTCTAAAAAAAGGTTTCTCAGGACATTACGGTTTCAAAAAGATAAATATTTAGATTTCTATCTTTCCTATGTTTAATATATTTGTTTAATCTATGAATTTACATGTATATGTACATACACAGATTAAATTATGGTCTGGACAGATGGATTGGGGTGAAAGGATTTAATGTTACTATACAATATTGATACAGTTTGACAACTGATAGAAAATGAAAAAATTGTACATTTGTGTAAAAAACATTGAAGTGATAATTTTTTAATCAAACTGAAAATGTTTATCTCAAAACTAATGACAAGTAGAAATCAAGTACGTTGTTAATTTATGAAGTTGTTTATAAACTAAAGTGAGTAGATGTGTCCAGACAATAACTGTCTGAGTTTTGCCTAGATCACCCCAATATAGACCCGCAAGAGTTCAGATAGAGTAAACATGACCTGAGCCTAACAGAATAAAACATCACCTGCTTCAACAGAAATGTCTTATTTGATTAAAATAAGATGTAAAACGGTCAGATTTGCTTCATCATGATGGAGATACATTACATGTCTTTGATTGTTGTGTTTCTGAAAACATTGTCAAAAGACAGAATGTCCACAATATGAGACCGTGGAGAGTAACATTTCCAGCACTGATAAATAAGGCCAGTAAGGTCCCCTGTAGTATACCTGACCACAATACCCTTTCATTAGAGACTAGTAGCTAAAAAGTCATTATGCGTGAGTCAATACAAAAATGATCTTTAGCTGTATGTTCCGTTGTGTCTTGGATGTCATATATTGGATTTAATCACATTTTAATGTTTTCTTCAGTTATTTCAGAGATGCTTAATGAAGGTCCTTCATATTGACCTGTGGAAATGCTACCTCTCATATGTCAGAGAAACCAAAGGAAAACTGCCCAGCTATAAGTATGTAACATTCTTGTGTTTCTATTGGCTGTTTTCAAACTGACCCAAAGAAAGTGACCTTTAATGCTTCCACTCTTTGTCAGGGAAAAGATGGCGCAGGCTTATGATTTTGCTTTGGATAAGATTGGAATGGAGATTATGTCCTATCAGGTGACTTTGACAGTTAATGCTTAATGATCTTGAATTTTTGCTGTGACATTGTGGTTAATCAACATTCATTCTTCTTTTAGATTTGGGTGGATTACATCAATTTTCTCAAGGGAGTGTGAGTATACTGTATAGATTCCCACAATGTTCCATTAAACAGTTATGCAATATGTTTACAAGAGGATGGGGAGAGTTTGAAGAGATTTTCGCATGTCTCCTTTAGAGAGGCCGTAGGGTCATATGCAGAGAATCAGCGCATCACAGCCGTCAGACGCGTGTACCAGAGGGGCTGCGTCAATCCCATGATCAACATTGAGCAGCTGTGGAGGGATTACAGTAAATATGAAGAGGTAAGTGTATCATTGTCTTTCATAATTCCTGATCAGGTTGTTTCATAAGCCACGGTTAAAAATAGAAAATGTTATTCTGATTTATACAAGGGATATCCTCTTCCCTTTTAAATGATTGTATTGTACAGGCAGCACCTGTAGTTTGCTATAAATTGAGTTTATTTTGTCCTGAAGGGCATAAATGTGCACTTGGCCAAAAAGATGATTGAAGATCGGAGCAGAGACTACATGAACGCCAGAAGAGTCGCCAAGGTCAGTTCAGCACCTGTTTTACTGTTGTGTGCTTAGTAGAAATGGAGCTTCTGAAGGTTCTAGTAGTGAGTGTGGCTCTACAGCTACACCTACCATGTTTTTTAGACATGACACCATGGTAGTACCATGATTTTTTACAAGGGTATTTTTTGGTTCATAGTGCCAAATTATTGATCCGATGCCATGACTGTGCCATGGCACATCAAAATAGTTTTTTGTATCTTCATACACGTTACTCAGCCGAAAACAAATTTGTCCGAATAATATCCTTGAGATTGCTGTATCTCATACAGAAAACTCTTTCGATCATTGATTGGTTCTCATGATGTTCCTCCTGGTTCTTTTCACATGACGATCATGGCGGCAGGAGTATGAGACGGTGATGAAGGGTTTGGACCGCAATGCCCCCTCAGTGCCACCCCAAAACTCTCCACAGGAGGCCCAGCAGGTGGAGATGTGGAAGAAATACATCCAGTGGGAGAAAAGCAACCCTCTACGCACTGAAGATCAGACCCTCATCACCAAAAGAGGTGACTTAGCCAGTACAATTCTTCAATAATGAGGTTCTTACAGAGTGCTAAGGGCCAATCCCTCTGTAGTACTTGACTCTGATAAAGTCCTTCTCACTAGTACACAGAATACAACCAGAAATCTGCTGGGGCAGGATTTAGGTACTGGTTGAATGAAAGAAAATAATACCAAGTGTTCCTGTAGCTCTGCTAGTCAATTAGTGTTCCTGTAGCTCAATTAGTCAACTGGTGTTCCTGGAGCTCAACTAGTACAGAACGCCAAAGTTGTGGGTTCAACACCAGGGTGCACACATACTGACAAAATGTATACCCTTAATGTAGGTCATTTTAAATAAAAATGTCTGCCAAATACATAAATGTAGATAGCTAATTTAGGGCATTTCTTCAACTAAATGTTGTGATTGTCTCCTACAGTTATGTTTGCCTATGAGCAGTGCCTTTTGGTACTTGGACACCATCCTGACATCTGGTACGAGGCTGCTCAGTACCTGGAACAGTCCAGCAAACTGCTGGCGGAAAAAGGGGTTCGTTTGCACATCACTTCATATGCTGCAGTCAGACTACTGTCCTAATAACTAAACAGCCATAGCCACATTTCCATGCACTCACTCATATTCTCTTTCAGGACATGAATAATGCCAAGCTGTTCAGCGATGAAGCTGCTAACATTTACGAGCGTGCTATAGGAACTTTGCTCAAGAAGAACATGCTTCTTTATTTCTCCTTCGCAGACTATGAAGAGGTGAGGCTTATCAAATTGTCCTAATGACCCTAACTGTGATGCCTTTAAACGCACATGCTTCAAAAAAATTCTATGTAAATGAGCTCTGTTATGATTGGCTAATTGCCATCTATGGGTGTATTTCCCACTACCATTAAACAGGATGTGCCATGTTTATAAATACCAAATATGTGTTCATATGAAAACACAAGGGGCAGTTGTATGTCAATGGATTTGACATTGATAGCATTAGAGTGTGTCTACATGTCCTAAATGTTATTTCTTAATGGTATTGATTTGTGTTTCAGAGTCGTATGAAGCATGAAAAGGTTCATAGTATATATAACCGCCTCTTGGCGATAGAAGATATCGATCCTACCTTGGTGAGCCAAACACATGAACGCATGTTATTTCTGGGACCGTTGTGCTGTTTCTGACCCCTCACGCTTTTGACTGTTTTTCAGGTTTACACTCAGTACATGAAGTTTGCCAGAAGGGCTGAGGGCATAAAGTCTGGCCGAACCATCTTTAAGAAGGCCAGAGAAGACCCTCGGACGCGGCATCATGTGTATGTGACTGCAGCTCTTATGGAATACTACTGCAGCAAGGTAACCTCAACCGTAACTTAATGTATATAAAGTTTATGTACTTTTCCTGTATAATATCTGTATGTATTTTAGTATGTCTGACTATTTCTTTTTTATATTTTCTTTTTTTTTAATTGACAAACTACACAATATAAATTTGAAAAGAATTCACTTTTTTATGAGATTAACGTAGAACAGTTTTACCACATTGCCGTTTTTACTTTAAACGCAACAAAAAAAGTTTTTTTCCTGTATTGGATAAATGGTTTTCACAGAAGTGTATTGTCTGATTTAATTGAACATTCTTTGTGAACAGGACAAATCTGTGGCCTTTAAGATATTTGAGCTGGGACTGAAGAAATACGGAGACATTCCTGAATACATATTAGCCTACATTGATTACCTCTCTCACCTAAACGGTAACACTTTTCCTCCATACATTTCAATGATTGACAAGATCTGTGTAATCTGAGGCCGAACGATCAGTGATAGTTATTGACTGTGTGTGTGCTGATGTCACATTGCATATGATCTATATTTTGAGCAGGTTATGTTGGGTGAAGCACTAAGAAAAAACGCAATAATAGATTGCGTACCACTGACGTCCCCTTTAGCTTTTACTCTATCAGATAAAATGTTTATTTACACACAGATATGATGAAATCTGACAGAATGGCTTATCAGCCCAAACCAAGCCGAGAGCTTGGAGACAGTGTTTACCATGCAGTAAATGTCAGGCATGTTTATCTTGTCACTAGGCTATTGCTAAAAAGCAGACAGACATAAAACTTAAGCAGGCATTAGGCTTAAGAAAATGGCATGAAATCATTTTAAAGCTGTTTGCCCTTCCCTCCGATACAGAGGACAACAACACCAGAGTGCTGTTTGAGAGAGTGCTCACGTCTGGAAGTCTCTCCCCTGAGAAATCTGGGTTAGTGCGGTTTTGATAATGTTTTGCATGAAGTTAATCTGTTCTATTACAGAAGGGAGAATATTTAATTTAAAGTGTCCTTCATAAGTATTGGAACCAAAAAAATTACTATGTTTGCTGTAAAGTCCAGAAATTGGTTAATTTATTTATGATTAATAGATCAATATGAGGCATAACATAAGACCACATGCATCACCTGATTCCATACATGTGATTTTCTGGAACAGGGAAATTTGGTCACGCTTTCTTGCCTTTGAGAGCAACATCGGGGACTTGGCCAGTATCCTGAAAGTAGAAAGAAGGCGTTTTATGGCCTTTAAGGATGAGTATGAGGGCAAGGAGACTGCTCTGCTGGTGGACCGGTATAAGTTCATGGACCTGTATCCCTGTTCCCCCAGCGAGCTTAAAGCCCTTGGCTACAAGGTAAGCTTGGAACCATGACATGATTATATAATGTAAGTGTATCAACATCCTATAGTGTTGATCCCTTATCATGTAAATGTATCTATTGGCAGGATGTGTCTCGCGCCAAATATGCAGCACTGATCCAAGAGGCAGTAGTTGTTCCTACTACCCCAGCACTAAAAGATGAGGCTGACCGCAGACCTGAGTATCCTAAACCTGATACCAGCCAGATGATCCCCTTCCAACCACGACATCTCGCCCGTGAGCATCTCTATTAACACCTTATACATTTGATTAATATTAAATATCACACAGTGCTTTTGCAGATGATCAGCTGGTATAGCACTGTGCTAGCAACGGCAAGGTCATATGTTCTGTTCCCAGGGAATTAAAATATTCAAACTCATACAATTAAATTATATTAAATACACTGTACAGTAATTAAAATGGGTTTAGCCTATGTGATGAAACCTTGGCCCATGAGGTTATTGGTGGCCCGCCATCATAGTCCAGATTAATTTGTTCCAGTGCAGTGTAAACTACTATGCTGTAATGTAGTTTAGATTTAGTCTGGTTGATTATAATGTCCCACTGCTCAAAGAGTACAAAGTAGCAAGAGTAAAATTTGCATTTAAATTATATTTAATTGGTAGAGCTGTACTTCATTAAGTCATGCTTTTAATAATTGTGAAGCAAAGCATCAGGATATGCAAATACTGTCATCACTTGGTTGTTGATAGAACACCTACTGCATATTCAAGCATCACACTGCATGCGTTCCAATTAACAGCAAAGATTTATGATAACAAAAACGCTGGTCTGCCAAAGCAGACAACTAAACATGAAATGGACTTATAAAAATGCATTGTGGTCTGAAACCACTGAATCCATGTTGTGTGAAAGATCCTATTGCTTCAATTCTGACATTACAGATAGATTCCTGTAGCTCGCCTGGTATTGCGTTGTGTGTCCGATCCCCAGGGAACACACATACTGATGAAATATATAACTTAAATGCACTGTAAGTCATTAAGAAACATCATATTGATAAAAAGTATACCTGAAATGCACAGGTTTATTTTGCACTTCGCATGAGGTTTAAAAGCTTATGCTAAATGCATAAATGTAACATGTCTGTTCCTGCAGCTCCTGGTCTTCACCCTGTGCCTGGAGGTGTGTTTCCTGTCCCACCCACCGCTGTTATTCTTATGAAGATCCTCCCTCCTCCCAGCTGCTTTACGGTCAGTGCATCACCATTTCCTCCAGCTGTAGAACATGTCAGCTATACACCTGAAGTTATTTCAGTTAGACTTATAATTTATAATATATCACTTTTGTTTGTGTTTCGTAGGGTCCCTTTGTGCAAGTTGATGAGCTGATGGAGTCTCTCAGAAGATGTGTGCTGCCAGAAAGTATGTATCCCAAAATGCCATCTGTCTGCTCCCTAAAATTACACTCCAGGGTCATGAAAGTGTTTGGATAAGGGGTTTATAGCATTACTCTGTATTATTTAGCAGAGGTGTAAAGATTTGATATAAAAATATCAAGATAAAATGTCAAAATGCTAAAATCTTATGAAATGATTTAGGGCTGAGGTGAGTGTTGAAAGATGTGTGTTCTTCACTGGTTTTACAACATTCACCCAAACTGTTTTATCAGCTCCAATGGTTTTAAACAGTTACGCTTTAACTACACCCACTGACTGTTTCGTTTTTCTGTCTTATTTAGCAGTAGATGCTGCTGTAGAGTTGATCACTGGCAAGCAGTTAGAAATGATCAGTGAGGGAAACGGACCTGTGGAGAATCATGCTGTGGCAAACAAATCCTTGAAAAGACCAAATGCGGATTCTGACGAGGAGGAAGACAAAGGGTCCGTCGCACCTCCGATCCACGACATCTATCGTGCACGACAGCAGAAAAGGATTCGATGAGCCGGCCCGAAACAAACACCCTTATACACTCTCTGTCTGAACATCACCCCTTCTTACAGTGGATAATTAAACCTGTATCCACCCCTATGTGTCACCTGACTGAAGGAGTGCCGACTTCATCTCCCATCCCTGGTTTTACTGTGAACCCTGCACACCTTGACTGAAGGGGCCAATGGAGGACACACAGGATTGTATCTCTCTGTCGACTTGTTTTACAGCAGGGCTTTAAAAGTCATTGTGATGAACTAATCGCTAGAGAGAATTTAATTATGTCTCCTTCCCATCGTGCATTTTTGATCGCATTCAGTTTTGTTCTGTGCTTTTGACGTTTTTTAACAGTTTTATTTTTTAAAACTGGGTGGTTTATACTGTGTAAAGTTTTTATTCTGATTTGCATCATAATTCTGAACTTGCCATGTGTAGTTCTGATGATGGAAGAGTTTTGTAGTGAACTGAGGATCACAAACAACTTCCAATAAAACGTGATAAAAAAGTTTCAGCTGTTTGCATTGTGGGCATTACATGTTCAGAAAACTTGATGACATCAGTGGAATATAGTGTAACATTTAGTGGAATGTTTTATAACAATGTTTTAATACATTTGTCCTCACCACTAGAATGCACTATAGTGCAACAGATCTGTCTTGCCTTGCGCATTAAAGCAGGGAAACTGGGTCCCGCAGTCACTTGGCTGTTAAGGTGAATGACGTTTAGGCCTATCTTCTAAAAGACCGAATGTGTATTTTGTGCCCATATTTCATTTAAAAATATTTTGATGGGTCTTCAGATAGATTAACATTGGTTATACCCATTATTGTCATTGGTGGTTTGTTTATATTATGATCACTGTGATATGATACAGACTAGTGATATTGTTCTGAAAGCGGAAATAGCTTTCATCGCTGAAAAAGAACAAACGTGGATACAAACTGCAACGTGACTAAGCAGTTACGATTTTTTTTTTTTAAACTGATGTTAATTATTTCTCAGGCAAGAAAACGGTGACACAACAGCGGGGGAGACAAGCAGATGCAAAGCAGTCCGAGCGCGCATTAAAAAACAGCGTGTCTAAACTCAGAAATGACTAATCCGCCCATTTCCTGCCGTTTAAATCTTTCTCACATATAATCCACTATCTTCCTCATCACCATAGTTATCGACTGCATGAAAGATATGTATGGTTTCATGCCATAGTTAACCGGTGCATGGTAAACGCTTATGATATACAGACATTACATGTGCGACTCACTGGGGTCACGTTAAAAACATCAGGATTTTAATATCCTGCTCTACACCTAAATTGCACAGACATACAGATGCATTGTTCCCTCAAGTCATTTCGGCAGCGCTCATTCTGAACCCCATCCCTCTTACGTAACAACAATGAACACATTCATTTGCCAAAGAATATGTGGGACGTTTTCCGATGCTCATCATATCTTTGCAGTCTTCAAAGAACACCATGGAATTACTATGGTCCAAAAAATCTATGACATTACCATTGTACAATGTCCAAAACACTCTGATAATATGCATGAGGTCCGTTTAGAAAACAGTAGTAGCTACATTGCTAGTGTTTTGACCATTATATCATTTTTAAAACTTCTGTAATGGTTTCTATTGTGATTTATCAGCAGTTTGTTACTGTAAAAGCTAATTTTATTACAGCAGAACTACTGTTACACAACTTCAAATGCAAGTTTTAGTTACTCACCAACACTGTAAAAAATCTATACTACATATTCACCCATCAGTACGGATACGTCAACCATTGAACTTTATGTTAGCACATGGGCTCACAGACATGTGATAAAACTAGCATCAGAAGGTTAAAGTTGTTTTTTACAATAAATACATATTTACATACATGTTTTTTACATATTATTCAATAGTTTTGTGATATCATTGAAGATTGTATTTCATCTACAAGCACTAGATATTCTGTTGCCAAAATATTGCACAAATATTTCAGGATGGCCTTTGTAGAACTGCCCAAGTAGTCGGCGCTTCTCTTTCATAGAAAGTTTAGAGTTCTCGTGAATAGTTTTAAGCAAAGTCCACAGTTCTTCTCTAGTAGTTTTCTGAACTGTTTCCATGTAATCTTTTCCAGTAAGGCGGCGACAGTATTTTGTACCTAATAGAGAAAAAAGTTTGCAATTAATGCTCTTGGTAAATAAAGGATTTCGTGATGACAAAGGATTAGCTGTATTTTGATCACAAATATGGTTGACGAACTTCAGCTATAAAAAGAATTCTAAATATAGTTATTACTTTGATTTCCAGATATAGTTAAATTAGGTCATTTTAACTACTTGTGCTGTTGCGTTTTTACCTGTGATGAGACCTGGATCTGTTCCCTTAATGAGGCTTGTCAGTTTGTCACTTACTAGTTTGTGCAATGTGACAGGAATCTGAAGCAAAAAAAAATTCTGATTACTTCAATACAATACATCACACTTTTTTTGAGGGTCCATGTTGTGAGGTTATTTCTGGCACAGTTATATAACACAACTGATATAAATGATTGGCAGGGCATATAGTTGTCATGTCAAGACCATTAAGTGTGTGGCTTTATTACATGGATCTCTCAAATACTTCATTTTGACTGGTCGTATAATAACCACAAAACTATATAATTGACAGTTATCCCAGGCAACCAATTTCCTAGCTAAGCAAGTGTCATGTCTTTTGTTTCACTTTGCATCTTTCTTTTAACTTAATACAAATACTTTAATACAAATTCAAATGTCATTCATGTACTCATTACATTAGGTCTATTTCATGCCAAGGTTTTATTCAATAACAAACTCACTGTACATTATCCCTCACAAATAGTATTCATGCCTAGTTTTAGTATTAAGTTTATGGGAAATCAACACATGTGCAGGAAGATGCTTGCATTGAGTTAATGCTGGATGCTCGCAGCATTGCAGGGACGCTGTGTGCTATGACTCACCTTAAAGAGGTCATGGTGGTTGTCCATCAGGAACAGAACCAGAAGATCAACTTTCCCTTTGGCTAGTTTAGTTCCATACACAATAGCATTGGAGAACGACCTCTTTACTGCCATTCTGTTCTCTATCTATAAAACAAACAAATTGTTTGCTTTGTTGTACTGATGTAGGAACGGTATTCATGTAGGTGTAAAACTGGACTTTTAAGCAATAGAGGGAAAGCTCTCTTTAGTTTACATGGCTTTTAACAATCACACTTTTGTGTGCTGTTAACATTCACTGGTCAAAATGAGCTGCAACATATACAGACTTGCTGTTTGGACAGTGGAAGTGGCTCTGTGTATTTTAATTTTGTAACATTTTGTAATTACACATTTCTTGAATTGACAAAGAGCCGATGGTTAAAATGGTTTAAAGTCACCATGAAATGGAAGTTGTGATGGCCTTTGTTTCCCTATTGTGATGCATATCCAAGTGAAATGGCTTCTGAAATGAGAAAAAATGTAGGGTGGGATTTTGTCCTTCGGAAATTGAATTGTAAGAAGTTGTAGCGGTAGAAACCACCTAGCCATTGGACAGTCAATATAGTCCGGCCCTTGCGCCAAGACACGTCATCAAGAGAAAGGATGTCGTTTTGAGGGAGAGGGGAGGTTAATAGTTTTGATTTAAGATTACAAGGGCAAATGAATTTTAAAAATAAGTGTGCAGTTAAAAAAATGTATAATAAACAGCAATATTAAAAACTATGTTTTGATTTCATGGTGACTTTAAAATTATTTTTCTCAAACTGCTGCTACATCGTCTCTAAACTGTATATATAATGCTGAGCTCCATCATTCAATAACCCCACTAAACTAGATTGCCCTCATTTAATCATTTACCATTATACTCTGCCAGTCCATATTCTCCATTACGGTTTTATACACAATTGAGCTACATAAACATAAAACCAAGTCAGCAGTCAAATTCAAAACAATAAATTTTCCTAAAGTAATCTTTGGCTTGAGATCCCCTACTCAGTTCTGACAGGTCTTCCTGTACCTCTTTGTGTAGTTTGAGCTCCTGGGGGCTGGCAGCGAGGGCCATGAATCGTAGTAACCTGCGAAGTTCCTCTCTGCTCCGTGAGTCCTGCAGCTTCAAACATAGCTGTAGTGACTCCAGCGCCTGCGCCTGCTTCCCGTTTACTGCACATGTGCAAAATAAAACATTTTATCCTTCAAAATCCTTATGTAATGTTCCACAGAAAACAGAAAGTCATGCAAGTTTGGAATGTCATGAGGATAAACAACAACAATTAATCTTTTTAGGTGAACTACCCCTTTTAGTTACAAGGTGCCTGCATATCCAAACATGCTGTTATGATGTTTTGATAACTGCAGGGCATTGTTGTGGGTGGTTACCAGGAGATTGCTGAGTAGTTACTTACTGGCCCATATCAAAACAGCGCACTAGTCTCAGTGATATTCTGGTCTCTAGGTATGTCCCTTTTTATAATCAATAGGATTTTTCGGTTTTTATCATCCACCACTTTACTTTTTTATCATCACCAGAAAAATTGTACGTCTGAGCCTTCAAAAAAGTAACAGCGGACCTCAACACACCTCACTGGTATTTGACATGTCTGTATAACAAACAGTGCTTTGCGGGTTATGAGTTAAAGTTACAATCCATTAGGGGATTAAGAAAAGCTTCATCGGTGTGCTAAAGTTCAGTTTATAAATAAACATATACTGGACTGATCTCTCTTACCAAGCATCTCAGAAACTCCTGAATGAATGTCAAAGACGTGGTTGCTAAGTAACGGTGGGTATTCAGACTGGCCGTAATGTTGCACAAGCACTCTGTACAGGAGCTGCTTGTACTGAGACGTCTCCTCCACACATTTGGCCAGACCTCTGCTCACATCCACCACCAGCTGATCTGGAAGAAACTCCAGACAATCAACAGCTGCAGACAGCCAGTTATCTGCCCTGTTAGAAAGAGAAAGAGGAATAAAGTGTTTCATAGCAGACACTTTCTTAAGCGATTTATTACAAGACAACAGCAAATTATGCAAGACAGACAACTAACAATAAACAACACCGAAGATAAAGAGGAAGAATGACAGTATGAGGAGATGTGATTACAAACAGATTTCATTTGCCAGAAAATATCAGTTAGATGAAGAAAGGGGGTTTTGTGACTGTGGGTGGGTGGTGGAGGGGTCCAAAGGGAATCCAAAGGGAAAAAGTGTGGGGCCTTAAAAACTGCTGCTGCAGACCACTGTACTTGTCATTATATAAATGTAAAAACTTTCTATGTTAAATACTATTCTGAGTTTATTAAATGTTTCTGTAACTCAGTTGAAAAAGCATGGCGCTAGCAATGCAAAAGTTGTGGGTTCGATTCCCAGGGAGCACATGCACTGACAAAATGTATAACTTGAATGAACTGTAAGTCACTTTGGATAAAAGCATCTGCCAAATGCGTAAATGTGCAAACAAAAAATGTGTTTACACAGTAATGCTATTACAATGGATGTCTATGGAGTAAGACATTACATTGGGATATACAATAAAATACACAATACGTAAAAGACATAGTAGCAAGATTTAAACATTGGATGTGTTAGCATAGTGTGTTAAAGTGCAGTGTGATAAAACTGCTTACTAATGGGGTGTAACAGACTACAAAGTGCATACATGGGCCAAACCCACAGCTTTAAAATCTTTCAGAATGCTTTGCCCTGTAGACTTCTATAAAATTGAACAGAAATTATAATTTCCTAAATTATAAGAGTTCAATTACTGTAACGTACTGAGCCTCACTGAAGGCCTTCAGGATCTCGCGGTCCAGGTAGCTGCTGGTGTAGAGCAGGTCAGGGTCGCTGTCCATGCTGTGGAGGGGTGGTTGGTGACTCTCTCTGCCCTCCAGCAGACTCTCCAGAAGAGGCAGATCAATCAACTGCAGAAGCCTCAGGACTGTCTGCTGTCTCCATATCTCATCCATTACTGAGACAGACACAGTCACCAAACCATTAATGATCTACAGAAAATCGCCTTTACAATTTACATTTAAAAATCAACAATATTTCACTGTTAAAGCATTAACTAAAGTTTTACATTTTCTGCTGAAAACATAAAAGCTGATTGTCCATGCAAACTTCCAATAAATGCTATTGATATAGATTTATTTATCGAAATAGCTTGGGTTCTTTCACCATGTGTCTATCAAATTCTTATTTTGGCATAAGAATTTGTTACTGTAGCTCTTATACAGGAGTTCCTGTAGCTCTTATTCTTATAATGTGTTCCTGTAGCTCAGTTGGTAGAGCATTACACTAGCAATGCAAAGGTCACGGGTTCGATTGCCAGGGGCACAAGCACTGACAAAATGATTTGGATTAAAGCACCTGCTAAATGCATAGATGTAAATTACAAAATATGTTTACATAGACATGTGACACCACACCTCTCCTGAGCAATAGTTTTCAAAAAGTTTAAAAATTAGGGTTAGGGTATTGTTCAAATTTTATTAACATTTTCTTGAATGTGTGTTTAATTACAATTTCAACTTACACTCCTGTGATAAACCCAGATTCAGCATCTGTGGTGTGATAGTGTTCATGTTTAAATTTCCTAAAACATCCTCCAGAGATTTTTCAGTTTTGACCGGTGAGTTGTTTAAAGACACAGGATCTTTCCTGAAAAAATAAAAGACAAATACTAATACTATTATACTACATTGTATAATAGTAATGATGATAAAAATGCAGCCTTAAAGGAACTGCCAAATATGGCCTGTATTACACGACTCACAGTGATGTTGACATTTCATAGGCATTTTAAAAGCATTGGCTTTTGATAGCAGTCTATTTTTAGGTATTTCAACTATAAAATCTCAAAAGCAAAATAATTCAGAGAAATACCCAACATTCTGCTAAGCCTCTATGCTTTCCTGTAAAAATATGAATTTACAACAAGTAAATGATTAACTAGTTTTGGAAGGTTCTGCAAAGGTAATCTTTTGTGTTGTGTTTTTCCACATACTTGTGTTACCTGTGACATATTTGTTCAAATATTGCTTTAAATACATTCTTGGAGGGGATATTTACTGGTCAATGTATATGGCTATACTGATTGGATCAATTTAACCAAGAGATGGTTTGAGACGCATATCAGCCAGAACCTGGCATTATGTACCAGCATCTTTGGCCATACAATGAGACACATGGTACGACCATCTGCAAAACTCAAATGCTTATTAACATCAGAAAAAGAACCAATTCTGCTGTGCAACATTTAGCGTCATCACATCATCACAGAAACACACTTATATACTCAAATGTAAATAAAATATGCACACACAATAAGACAGAAATCCAGTTAAACAAGTGCATAAAGTTTAAGTAGGCACTAACTGGTTAAGGTTTCCTATAGCTCAGCCAGTAGAGCACTGTGCTAGCAGCACAAAAGGTCATGATTTTGATTCCCAGAAAACACACAAAGATTAAATGTATACCTTGAATGCATTGTAAGTCGTCTTCCAAATGCATAAATGTAAATGTATATAACAGAGAAGTAATGTAAACAGAGAAGGTGATGAGATCTGGGTTCAACTGCAATGAGATGAACGTACCTTTGGTAGGGTGGACTATAGCTGTTCCTCTGCCTGCTGAGTGAGCTATATCTGCTCTCGATGGTGTCTGAGCTTGATGTACTGGGGCTGGACCTGTTTAGAAACCTGTACAGGCTACAGCTGCTGTCCTCAAACTTTGCTTGCCTCTTTTCTTTCCCAAACACCTTGGTGTCCACCGCCTCAAAGATTCTGGCCTCCATGAGGGCCTGGCAGAGGCGGACCGCTTTGGAACGCGGTACCTCGGCATCCCCGCAGAACTTGCTCTGAATGATATGAGCCAGAACTACATCCACGGCCTCTGAGCCCAGGAAGCAGTCATGATAGATCTTCAGGTTATGGCGTCTCCTCTTCACCTCCACCTGGGTCTGAAGGTTGTTGATGATGTTAGTCCAGATGTACGTGGCTCGGAATGGCTTCCCAGCCATCCCACCATCTGTAAAGAGATGGATTAGACAGATGTTGAGAAACGCCGGCAATATATCAGAATTCAGTTCAAGTATTGTTCATACAGTATGATCTCAACCGCTGTGCTTCCCACACTAGCTTTTGACTGACTGGAGACACATTTAGTAATAAATTAACAAATGCTGTAGCTCTCAAATCTCATTTGCTTTCAAATAAAGAATGTGAAAACGAATTGCGTCAGGTTTAATGTCATTTCAAGGATATGTATAATGACTTTCTTGTTTGTGTTTGTCATGTAAGCAATTTAAATATGTGCAAATGCATATGGGATTTGAGGGACAAATATTGACAAATATTAAGACAAATATTGCCTTACATTTTGGCCTTTGACACACAAAGCTGTTAAATGCTTTTAAAAGAATACTGAAATATAGGTCACAAATCATATAGAATATTAAATAAATACTTGTGAAATAATCATGATGTAATTCTGATGTCAAATATAAAACAGTTTTCATGACGGAAATACATTCAGTATTACTGTGCACAAACTCAGTTGCTTTAACTGTATTACAACTGTCCTGATTATCAAGCACAGACAAGCCAAACGATTTCACCCTGTGGCTAATGTAAATGCCAGATAGAATCATTTTTATTGCAAAAGGCATCAAAGCAAAGTTTCTTCCCTTCGTGCAACATATATTTCAGTAGGCATCATTGTATGATAGCTGTCATGAATTAATGATACTTTAATGTTGTAAAAACTAAACTCACAATCAGTAATAACAATTACATACACTTGGAACTGTCAGTGTTATAATAATGGAATAAGTCTACAAAAGGAAGTTTCTGTAGACTTTTGAAACTGTACCAAGAGGTTTTAGTCGGCCCATATTTCATTTTAGTTCTTTATCATTATAATCAACGTGACAGTTGCAAAGCATGAAGTTTCCCATGTTTTGCTCTCACGGGTGTAATGCTGGACTACAGAAGCCTTTTGGACATCCTAGCTTCCAACATAAAGAGCATCTGCAGCCAAAGTCAACACCGCCTTAAATCTTGTAAATGACAGCACAGAGGTTGATCATTTCTTCCTGTAGAATTGTTATGTCAATGATGAAGGTCTAAATGATCCATCGGGGATCAAGAGCTTTACAGAGGTTGGCCAGAAGCCTACATGGTGACTATTTTGAGTACATAGAGATTCTATTACAGAGACCCATCCCTCACACACACGCCTTAGTCATCAATAGAAGGCTTTGCATCAAGTGGACTACAGCTGGCTGCAATATAAAAGACTCTTTTTTTATATTGCAGCAGAAGCAGAAGGAAAGTCCTGAGAGAGGTTAGAGATTGCCTGGGAAATCTGAAATATGGTGAACAGACTCATGTAGTTGTGTGAACATCTCTGTATCAACAATTAACAGCCAAGCCTGCGAAAAAGCAATATTTATTAATAACCTACAATTAAAAACTGCAAGGATTCAGCCGCACACCACCGTTAAAGATTTGACCTTACTCATCAGATAATACATTATTTAAAACAACCCTGGCATCTGATAAACTTGTTGATAAAGTCACTTCCCTGCAATGTTTACGTCATCCAGCCTCTATTCTATTTGCATGCCACTGATCGAGCAATTGTATGTTAGTATTTGCCGAGGTTTTCTTTGAAGTTCGTTTAAATTCATTTACTTCCTTTAAACGGTACTGCTCTCATCAAAAATCTTTTGAATGTATTTTTGTACACGATTACATACTATGGAATTATCATAGCACATATTCAAAAACAAGACATTACAATTGTACCGCGTCCAACATGGTAATGCTATTGTATGTTTTGGTACTTGGTTATTAGTGGGAGTCAGAAAGTATTAATATCATAATGTTTTGAATCCATCAGATCATCCATGAGGGAAAGCTACAGGTGTCACCATGGTGTGTGTCTCTGTGGACAGAGAGCATCTGTTGGGATTTCATGTTTGTCCAACATTCAGGTAAATAATCCCAGAGGGATTACTTGCAATCATGATGGCAACTATAAATGGCAACTATAAACTAGACTATTTATTATGCCACAGAAATACATTCAAAATAAACTGTGTATATATGTTTAAGTCTATTAATAAAAAACAGCGCGAATACTAAACTAAGATTACACTGTTTTGCCTAAAGACAAAATCACTTTTGCCACATATAATGCAATATTATGTATTTCAATTGCATGCAGACATTTTCTAGTGAACAACAAAACATTTAAAAAAAAGTTTTTGTAACTTTTAAAATGCAATCGTAAACCATAAATATTATACGAAATACAAATTTAAACATCCAGTTCTACGTGTAGAATCGTACCTGGAGGTCTGTGCATGCGACGTCTGTATCCCGGTTTAAAGTTTGAAGTCTTGGGTGTTTATGTAAAGCATCTATTGTAAAGCGAGTCTTTACACTTGCTTGTGCGAATGCGCTTTGCACTCATAGCAATAACACAAGTGCACAGCGGCAACCCGCGCGCGCTGACACCCTCATATGACGTCAAGAGGGCAGTCGATAGATCGTTAGCATTATAAAGATTGCATTTACAACGAGGCAGTTGCCGAAACTTTCGCCTGGCAAACAAGCAAGCCACACTTAAAGAAAATGTTCGAATCATTACAACAAATTAGAACGACAACAAATAACCTTTTTTGCTTTTCTTTGTAATTTTTAGATATAGATATTTAGATATATTGGAGAGACTGATATGGGTTGTTTTTTTTACTATTCTTGTACTCCTTTAATTCTTAAGGTAGTTTCTCATGAAAAAGCTGGCGGTGATCTACAACAAACATTACACAATCAAAACATTTGTCCTGCACGAACTGGTTGAGCAGGAAAAAAGCTGACCAAATGAACCAAGCTCTGGTGTGGGGTTAAATGACATCCATTTCTGAGAATATGTGAACCTGAGAAGGTTCACTCAAAACACTGAATTTACTACCTAAGGATTGCATTTTCAAGGACTGTAGCATGACCTGCATTTGCATTACTTGGAAATATTAACAGGCTGTGTCTAATAACAGTTATGGAAGTGGTTATTCAATGGCTCACTGCATAAAGTGACCTCTGCTTATTGTAATCCAATTGTGGGTGAACTATTAAGCCAATTTTGATTTGTATTTGCATGTCCAGCAATTGGACTGAACTCTGAAACCCTTAATATATCATTAAGGTATCTGGAAGGCTATCAATAGCCTATTTCTTAAAGTATTTGTGTGTCTTTTATTTGACTGCTAAGTGTTACGTTACAATATGTTAATTACCATGCCATTTTAATCAAGATGAATTAGCCACATCTGGTACAATATTCAGACAAGAGAATATAATATATTTTTATATATTAAAGGAATTTTGATCTTTAATATATTGGGAGAATTAAAGTTCAGTGTTAACAAAAGCTCATTGACTATGATGCCTTACCCTCTTCAGAATACATTACAACATCAAAGAAAAATCTGATTACTGGATTATTAGTATTATTAGTAAGGGTCAAACTAGAGGATAGCAGAAATACACTATAAGGAATACAGTTAGATGGGGAGGGATGAGATCTGTTTAAAAATCCTTCACCAAGGCTCTTCCTCTTTCTCAACACAATGCTTTGTCACAAATTCCACAGCAAAGGACTTTAAGAGGTTTATTCCTAAACACAACTTCCAAATAATTTAATTAAAAAAGTTATCATAAATCAAAACTTTTAAAACTATCACATATTTATTTTAAATCTAGTTCCCTATTAAAAAAACTCTAAACTGTGTCCTTCATGTGTATCCTTCAAATTATTTACATAAAGGTACAATGGTGTGTTACACAAAGAAGGTAAGATAAGATACATGTTCGCTTACCTGGTAAGGACCACAGGTGGTAGAAGTTGACTCAAATGAACCTCATGTGAAATTCAGTAAATTAGAACTCAAAAAAAGAGACAATTACTTTGTAAATGTTACGCTTCCAACTACAAAAAACATGCATGTGTCACCAGAACTGGTTCAGCAACTCCTGCATCATTCGACTGGCGTGTGGTAGTGCGGGTTCATAAACCTGTGTTACTACATAAGCATTCTACCTTTTCTCTAAATTAACCTCAACAACATTCCTGCAGCTTTGGGTAAATCAAGCTGGAGAACCTGTCTGCAAGCTTAGAGTACCTGGCTCTGCTGTTCCGGTTTCCTTATCAAGAATCCAGAGCCATGTTCCGTTAACCTGCCTGCCCTTTGTATAGAAAACTTTATCTACAAGATTTATGGGAAACCATGGGGTGTAATCAGGCATTGCATGTTAAAGGGGTAATTAATGAATTAATGATGACCAGTGTCTCTGAGGTGTTAATTGGTCTGGTCATTACTGCATAAAAATGTCTTCAAGAATGTGTAAGTGAAGCTCATTATATAATGTCTGTGTCATAACCCTTATCCCCCACATGTGAAAATTGACACTAGTACAGCCAATCAGAACAATGTTTAATGTACAATTTTCTAGAACTGCATTTCTATACACTGTTGTTTGTGACTGAAAATCCTAAAAAAAATCCTTGTTCTTGTACTACAGTAATAACATAGTCTAAGCAAAATTATTTTTAAAATTAAAATAATTATTTTCAGTGTCTTAGGCTTAAAGGTGCTTAATTGTTGAACAAAAACTGTTCAAAACATAAAAAGGCCTAAAAAAAGTTTATTTTTCTTTATGAAAGTTATGAAGTTATTTCTATTGATTTTAGGCTGAAATATTATACATTTTAATAAATGTTTTCTGAAATTTACCTGGGTAGCTTCTTACTTGACTACATTTTAAAGAGATAAATACTGGTTTGGTAAGATTTAGTTGCTGCCTGCTGCCTCCAGACTAGATGGTGGGGGGTGGGTAGACTGTATCAGTTGCCCATCAATTGTACCCATAAACAAATTCCAGTCTCAGTGAATCCAGAACATTGAGTTGACCGTCATGAAAGAACCCTCTCAGCTCTTCTCCCACACATCCCCAAACATCATGTTCATATCAATATTCATGTCTCTCAGCTGTGGGGCAGACGTTTGGGACTGGACAAACATCCAGTTCTCCTAGCAATATGCACTCTGGAATCTTCTAACACCCCTCACTGGACGGAATTGTACAGTGGCCTCCTTCATGAGGAACAATTTGTGGAGACTGAAGTCTTTGTTTTCGGACCGTAGAGATGTTCAATTTTGTGGCTCGCAACAATCATATTTTATTCAACAGTCTGCTAACCCTGAAGTCACACAGTTTCAGCCGCATGACTGAAAAGTTTCCATGAGACAATTGCAGAACAGCAAGGACAATGTTAGACAAGATTGGGAAAATGTAAATATGAAAGAGGGAGCTTTCATTCAAAGCAACTTACAGCATATTAAATGCTGCACATTTTATCAGTATGTGCATTTTCTGTCATTTGAACCCATTAGAAGAAAGTTTATTAGCAAAATCACAAGCACTTCCAAGAACTTCCATCTTTATGTGTTGCTCTGAAGGTCACAATAAACTTACAAGATGTGTAGTATAAAATCACTAAGAATGACATGGTATGACACACAATGTAATAATGCAACATCTCCATGTTTTCTGTATTATGAAATGAAATATAACAATAAACAATGAAAACAGGACAAAAATGCAGAACCACTCTGACATCCATAAATCTAAATCTGCAGTCAACCTTTGTCAATATACTCAAGTTTCATTTTAGATCATATGTCATTAATGTTTAACAAAATTTAATAAGATTAAAGTCAACCACTATTTTAAAATACAAATCCTTTTTTGAATTTTACCAATTAGACCAAAAAGACAACAGGTAAATTAGTTTACCCTATAAAGACGCCCATTCACTGGCTAAATATTAACCAGCTCTCTCCCTTTGCAGATATGTTATACATTTTTTCCTACCCACTCACCCCATCAACCTGTTCACTTATTTAGAATTTGAGACAGTGCACAGTTCTGACTCGCCTGTCCGTAAGAGGAACAAGTGCAACAGATAAAGGCCCTCAGAGTTGTCACAGAACACAACTTCCTGTTTCAGGTTCATGTGATAAGAGCACTTTCACTATAACAGCCTAAGTAACTTCCTGTTGTAATTAACACAATACCGTTTAATGTGTTTGTTAACCTGGCAACTTAAGGTCAAGGTGTTATGATTTTTAAATGTTTTTACTTCTTTGACCGCTGTTATCTAACATACGCCTTCATTCTGTTTTGCTGACGTCAAGAATCCTGTTACGTGTTTGACTGACTGATAACAAGGAAATCTGAAGTGGAGTGAAATGTACAGACAAAACACAAAGCCTGGTGGTTAGAAAAACAGACACATAATTTAACCACTGATGGACTGGATGTTGACACGGCTTTAAAAAATCAGATTGTTTCTAAGCGTTATTTCTTATTCAGGTTTCAAAGTAGTTTTGGACCGATATGATTCAGCTTGGCTGATTAATAACGTTATAATTTTTTTAAAAATTGTTATAATACATTGTATTATAATTTTATTGTCAAAAAATATTGCAGATACCAACTTGTAAAATTAAAATAAAGTACTCATTTAAGTTCTGATTTATTGAGAAATTTATTTTCACGTCAGCAAAAACACTGTTGTGTGTAATGCATCTACACCTGGAAAGCAAAAGACTAATCCAATGCTGTCGGCACAGTCAATTGTTTAAAATCATGGCAAACTTGCAATATCACTTTCTAATAAAGACACTTTCTATATGGTGTAAAGTATACAATGTGCATACAACATATAATGTATAGGTCATCTACAAATGAGCACAATATTTCCTTCTTTGAAAAATACATCTATCTGTGAAATAAAAATAAATGCTTTGAGGAAAGAAAGGAAATGTATAAAGAGACATTTCCCTCAGAAAAAAATAGTTGCAGTAAATGCTTTTTTTTACAATATTTTTTATAATTATTAGAATTGCACCAACTCCAAACGTATAATCTTTGTTATAGAAACGGAGTTTAAAAAGCACATAGGGTAAGTATTCTATAGTGTCAACTTCATCTAGAAGAGAATCTTTTTAAAAACAAGCTCTCTGTACAAAATGTACATTATCATATAAATTTGGCATTCAGTTGTAAGAAAAATGTTTTACATATATATCTATGTATACAGTATTTTTATAATAACCTAGCCCTCAAAACCATAATTACAGACTGATATATTTTTAACCAAGAGATGGGGGTGTTAAACTCTGTATCAGATCATCGATTCTGGTTCTTATTAATATAGAGGTAAAGGACACAGATAATGATTTGAAGAAAATACTCAACTACAGCTAGTTTTGCTAGCTATTAAAAGCAGGATTACATGTAAAACCCACAGTTAAGTCCATTGTCTCTGTGGATATCAAAAAAGGCCATTTTGGTTTATTTCTTTCCATTTGTTGAGCATTCCGTCATCTCCCAGTCTCTTCTTCTTGATTGCTGTCCTCAACAGTGCTTTAAAAAGCAGGTTCACAGGGTTTAAGAATGCTCAGTTCCATATATATCAGCATAATCGACTCTTTTGTTAAAGGCAGGCCTGCTGCACCTGTGTCAGAAGCTCCCCAAAGCGATCGAACAGGCCCTCCACCCACGCCCTGTTCCCCATGCACGTCTGCACGGTCCCCTCCTGCCCCAAGTCCTTACCTCGCGACTTCAACAATTCGATCTGTGATATGGGAGAGAATCACATTGGAGAAACATTCTTATGTTACTTGTTGTTTATATATCTGGCAAATTACAATGTTACATGGTGAAGAAAATGAGAGTAGTTCTTGTCTGTGCAAAAGCCACAGCGCTAAGGTGTTGTCATGTTACTAAGGCGTTACTATGGCTACACTGGCTAGGGTGTGTTCTGGGTTGTAGCTTACTGGCCCAGGTCAAAATAGCCCACATATACAAGACTCTGTGATGTGTTATTTCCTACAATGGCTTGGGTGTCTTCTTTAAAATAACTTAATTTGAGATTTTTTTAGGGATCATTTATATCCACCAGGTGAAAATAATAAGTCTGGTTGCTTGGTAAAGTAACAGCACACCTCTTTGCTCACAAAATCACTAGCCCGACGTCCCGGGGCTATTGTGTCATCCAGTCGGGCTACCAAAATCTGTGCCCGCCCTGGCCGTCGGGCTATCTTATGAGGAAAAATATATTGCAATGCTTTTACATTCTGTCACAAATTTGGTCGGGTAATTATGTTATATGTAATTTTCGGGCATCAGGGAGCCACTATTAATATGTGGGGTATTGAAATCGCGTTTGAATGTGCGTTCGCTTGCACACTGTGCATAACTGTGTATCAGTGACGCTCGTCCTGTCAGTCATTACTATCCTCACGTGGCAAGTGAAATCCCCACCAGCAAGCTTAAACATAGAGATTGCATGCGCAGTGTAGAGAATTGCGAAAATCACTGATAGTTGTGTGTGTAAAAATAAGACGCACATGGATTTACACAGGTATTTCAGTTCTGAAGTGGAGACTGATGGACAGGAGTTGATAAAGGAGATGCTATGCTCTTAATGTTGAGTGGCATTTTTTTTATCTGTGACTTCAGTTGATATTTCAGATTCAGAATTATGTTCTATATTGTTTTTACAAGTTCATAGAAATTTCAGTTCAGTTACAACCAAATATTTGTATTGATGATTGTAATTTAATTATTTTTTACGATTGTTGTTATTTGTGTTTTGAAAATTGTTTTTAATTGAGGTTTTGTCTCCTTTACAATATTCTACATTAAAAATAACGTCTTCTTTTTATTTGGGCTAATTAAATTTATTTCCGGCTACCAAAATCTGAAGAGTGCCTGAGCACAGTTAAACCAAGGAATTTCAAAATTTTGCAAGCCCTGCTCTATTATGTTTTAGTATTTGTATCTTTGTACCTTTCCTACTAATTAGACACAAGAGAGTTAGAGACAAGAGAGAGAAAGGTAGTATTGGTAACATAGGCCAGATTCGAACCTGAATTTTCAATAAGAGCACCAAAGCACAATTTTTGTGTTAACCTAGGGCTGGACGATATGGCAAAAATTTATATCACGATATATTTCTTAATTTCAGTCGATACGATATAATTCCGATATCGATAAAGACAATATTAAAAAGCCTCAGGAAAAAACTGCAGAGGACACACAATGAATGTCTGTACCTACAAAAGATGGTGATGGTTTCGCGGACACGTTGGCTTAAACTTTTATGATGCCTCATCTTCTGACTCTCAGTATGTTCTATCGGGTGGAACCGCTTCAAATGGTGGGACAGATTTGATGTGTTCCCGCTGCTAGTCGGCACCACTCTCCGGCACATTTTGCAGAGCACCGAAACCTGATGTTTATCCGAACTTAAAAAGCC
>JAZGTJ010001246.1:0-61555 GCA_036877575.1 Botia almorhae | reverse complement strand
GATGGAGTGATGGAGAGAGGAGAACTGATGGAGTGATGGAGAGAGAGAGGGTCTGAGAAGAAGGATAAAAGAACATCTCATAGTTATCAAAAACATTTTGGCAGTAACATTAGTTCAGCTTTTTTGAAGTTATATATACCACATATCAAAAACGTTATTCTTGTGTTGTTACAGGAATGTTTCAGGAATAATACTCAAGCAGTGACATTAATACAACATGTCAATGATGGGGAAATGATAGGAAAACTGTCTTGCATCCTAAAATTGATAGCAGGGAAATTTCTCACTATATCCAGTTCTGATGTAAATCCAGAATGAATAATTGTGCACACAAGATAACAAACTCAAATCTCCTGCATATGAGGAAACATCTCTGAAGCCTGATGTCCAATATTCTCTTCAAATACTGAGAGAACGACATCATCATGTTTCCATTACCCTAAAGAAAACTGACACCTGCAAAAAAACGAACCCACATGTGCGTTTGGGTCATTGTAGCAGAGGAACATGGCTGCCATCACTCTCCATTAGTCTTCAGACAGATGAAATGCTGAGAGACATCAAGATAATGTTACAGCCCAATAAAGTATTTAAAGACCCCCGGGGGCTCTCGCTCGCCCTCTCCCTTTCTTGGGGACTGAAGAACGAGTGGAAAAAGAGAGAAAGAGTTAAAGAGAATTCAAGCGCTTGCATTTGTTTGTTCTTAACACTTAACAAAAATTATGTTGTGTGAAAAAATATATAAATTAAAGCTTTAATCCATAACCGTTGCCTCTCTTCCGCCATCTCTGTTTGAAACATATAATTACGCCATGTAACGTCATGTACTTTTTTTTACATGTGTTGAAGTCAAATAAAGCCAAACTGACATTTCTTGACAAATCAGACCAGACAGCTCAAATTATAAGTTAATATAACTTACTGTTGTACTTATTAAACACAGATCTGTTCTGTACTTGCATAATAACTGGTTTTTGTTCATTTTTAGCCCCAAACAGTTATAGATTGCAGTTTTAAATCTATTTACTTTGAAGAACGTTCAAGCCACTGTTTTTCCAGATTCAGATTCAAGTTTTTTTAGATTCAAAAGACTTCAGAAATGAACAAGTTATATGGACTAATTCTGTGGTTCTTATACTGTGTTTTGGTCCTTTCTGACATTAAAATATCACTGCCCACTTTTATTTAATGGAAAGCAGAAATTTTGCTAAATCTACCTTTGTGTTTCACAGAAGACACAGAGATGTATAGTGATATACATATCTGATAAATATCCAGAAGCAAACCTCCGTTACTGACAAACCAATGGACAACCAATACATTGATCTGAACCTATCTTTGAACGAGAAAAATTTGAGATGCAGCTGCGTTTAATGATGCATGCTGAACGATAATGATCAGATGCATTAGGAATGTTCTCGAGAGACTGGGCAGGAAACAGTCTGACTGTATTGATTTCACACAAGCCTTTTATTGCATTGCAGCAAACAGCTAAAAGCCTCCATCCCTGTTCTACAGTGAATTATTAAACATGGAGTTTTGTTATATCGGTAACAAAGTCATTATAGATTTATTGTAGCTGACAACTAGTGGAGTCGACCGGAGGAGTCACGCACACACACACCAGCACTTCTCTGATTGGCTGTCAGTGTCAGTCAGGCCGAACGAAAACCAATAACCTAATGACTTCACAGACAAACGTAAAGTTAATGCATTGTGATGAAACAGCGAGGAAATCTATGGCATTTACTGGATGTAATGGGCTAAAGACAGAGGAGATGATTCAGTCACAGGTGGAAGAGAATAATCTCTCACATAATTTCCTGCGGTGCGACACTCAACTTAAACAGAGAGAGAGAGAGCGCAGGATGTTAAAACGAGAGAGAGATTACTGTAGAAACAATGAGTTAGAAGGTGATAAAGCACTTGGCAATGACCTAATGTGAACAGCAGAGATGGAGAGAGAACGAGAGGATGGGAGGATGAGGGAGAGAGAGCTGCAGAGGACTTAGTTAAGATTCAGGAGGGCTGCAGAAGGCCTATCATTACCATACATCACCACAATAAATGAGGCTTTCAGCGGCCGTAATAAGAGTTTGATAAATCATCAGGCGAGAATTAACTAGACGTCAAAACAATGTGCAGGGCCTGATGGATGGGAGGGGAGGGAGCCAGGACACACATTAGTCAGGCTGGCCACTGACACACACACACACTGAGGTTGGAGGCCTGCACGCACATTAGTCAGACTAGTAAGTAGCACACACACACACACACACACACATACACACACACAGGAAAGGGGAGAAGAGATAGAGTGAGAGGCCCAGCAAGGTCTTAAGAAAGTGTGTGTGAGTAGAAGAAGGTCAGAGGGGAGATTTTGATCAGAGGTGTATGTGTGTGTGTTCTATTTTGGATGTTCGAACTTTAAAATTATGTAATGTTATAAAACATCTTCTGCTAACAACTTAAGAATAATGTTTTTGATTTATACAATATATAAATTAAACAAGATTCTACTAACATTAATGCAAGAATGTTTCACTTTTGGGCTTGAGAGAGAGAGAGAGAGAGAGAGAGAGACAGATCCAAACACAGCAAAGCACACAGTTTAAACAAATGAACAATTTCTGTAATCTCGAAGTAATCAAATACATTTCATTGTAAACTCAAACAAGGCCAAACAAATGCATCCATTCCTTTAACGAGCAATTCAGAATGACAGAGTAAAACAAAAAAGTGAAAGCACACAGAACGAGTGCAGAAATGAAAGCTGGAGATAAATGGAGGGACAGAAAAGCAGGAAGCGAGACAGAGCAGAAGATACCCCTGCAGGCCGGTGTGTGTGTGCGTGTGTGTGTTCTTATGATGAGTAAAGTTACAATGTGAGGCATCAGGGGCCTCTAGTTTCACAGTCCCTGTGTCTTATTCCCCCTTTTCCAGCCCACCGTGGGGAGATTTAATCGTGCCATTGACCTTTCCATGGTCGCCTTGACAACCCTGTGGGCAGTGGGGAGAGGTGACGGCTGCCCGATTACTTCTGACAGGTCGAGCAGGCGCTAACAACGACGAGTAAGATGAGGATGAAGAGTGGATAATTAGAGCTGGTAGGCAGCATTGGAGAGTCAGTACTGCCAAGCTTCTAAGAACTGCAGTGTCAAGTCCACTCAGTCATCAGGAACTCGAGCGAATGTGTGTGTATGAACCTGTCAGACCCGAGAGCAGAGGGCTAAGCTAACGTGACAGTTTGATTGAACAGCATGAGGCACAGTTACACACACAGCCGTGACACGCGCACCGCCTTCCAGTTAACCTGGTGTAATATCTCTCTTGGGGCCGCAGAATGTGATTCGTCCTGCAGCCGGCTGTACTCCCCTTTACAATGATGTCACCGCTGGGCTGCCATTAGCCTCTGCTTGTGGTTCCACTGCTAGCTTAGTGTGCTAGATTAACATGTTCTCTGTAACGGCCTTTACCAAAAATATAAGCATAATAACCACAGTTTCAGCCAAAATACTGTGTGCTATGTGTTACTGCAATACAACTGTGGTACGTATTATCCAGACATGTCATCAAAAACTACAGTGTTCCTGTAGCTCAACTGGTAGAGGTTTGTGGTAGCAGTGCAAAGGTTGTGGGTTTGATCCCCAGGGAACACCTTTTCACTTTTTTTTTTTTCACCTTTACACTTTTTCACCTTTGAGAAAAACAGATCTCAGTTCTTTTTTTTTGTTTTTTTGGTTACGCTGGTAACCAAACAACAGTGGCACCCATTGACTTCCATTTTATGGACACAAACCCACTGAGACATTTCTCAAAATATCTTCTTTTGTGTTCATAAGAAGCAAACTGTCATGTAGGTTTGACAAAGTTTTGACAACTTTACCGTTAAAATACAAGTACTTACAATGGTGCAAGTGCTTACAATTAAAGAAACTAACAAAAAACATTCCGTATAAAATATGCATTTCTTCAGCTTTCATGAGAATTCAGGCTTTGAGGGGAAATTTCAAAATGGCCGCTGTGTGTGATTACATGGGATGTAGTGATGTCAAGAGAACTAATACAAGCCATCTGTCCCCGTAATGAGCACACTCGTCTCAACCAGCTGTTTTTAATGAAGGACCACTGCATTAGCCCTGATATGTTGCTTAGCAGCAGTCTTCATCATTATGCAAATATAATAAAGATCATCACGCAGCACAGAAATTAATAACAGAAGTGGCTGCCAGTTTTTGTTTAATGGATGTAGCTGAGCTTATGTATAGCGTGTGTCAGTGCTGTGGTTTATGATAAAGGTGGGTTTAAAGTCAACATTCTTGACCTTACATTCAAAACAATATTCTTTAATGGAAATGTTAAGAAAACATTCTTGCAACCTAAAACTGTTAGCTGGGTGAGCTGCATGGCTTCAGCTGTTTGTTTGCTCTCTTCTCCTCCATATTTCTGTACTGTCCTTAGAAATTCTTTCCTGTAGCTCAGTGGTTAGAGCATGGCGTTAACAACGCCAAGGTCATGGGTTCGAGCCCAGGGATTGTACATACTCAATGTATAGTGATCAATGTGTAGTATAATGCAATGTAAGTCGTTTTGGGTAAAAGCGTCTGCCAAATGCCTAAATGTAAATGTAAATTAAACAGAAGAGGCCTAAAAAAGCACAGGGAGATGCAGTACTGTATCTGGTATGATGTCACTGGCCCTATATAGTGTCTTCAAGCAATACATTTAATGAGAATTACTTCCATCTGGTAATTAATGACATTGGCACTGCTCAGAGAAACGACAGAAGGAAAATACAGTTCCAGCAGCTACTAACATTCCAATGCTTGAGAAATAAATCTCCCACAGTCAAAGAAAGCATAACATTATCCATACAACCAATCGATCAGAATAATTCCTGTGCCATTCAGAGCTTGACTGAGATCAAAAAGAGCTGCTGAAAGACCTGACGGAGCTGTTACTCCATCTCCATGAGAACAGGGACAGAGAAATACTTCTCAGACAATTCATCCAGAACCTTCTCTCTGTTGTCTTTCACTAAACATTCTGTACTTCTCATGTACAGTTTGAATTATTGGTTTTGTGTGCAGCACACTTTGCCTCACAGACTGTGTGTGTGTGTGTGTGTGTGTTTGTGTGGGGGGGTGGGTGCCTCTTGCTGACCCTGTGATCATTAATCTCTCTTCTTGTCAGGGTGATGGATGATGATGGACAAGCCAGGGTTTGCTACGTATCCCTGCACACACACACACATACACACACTCAGTCATTCAGTGGTTGACAGTGTCTAAAGCAATCAGTCAGTGGGTTGCTGCTAAATTTGCACTCTGTGTGTGTGTGTGTTGTGTGTAACTAAACTATAAATTCAGTTCTTTAATCTTCTGTCATCTCTTGTTTGTACTATCTATAAAGCCATAAATGTGACAAAATGTACAAAAACAAAACAAAGTAAAATAGTAAACATTTGTACAACAAAATCTGTAGTGTGTATCTAAGGTGTCACATGGAGGTCAGAAACACAACATGCTCACTCAGAACCTGCTTCTCTTTCTCTAGACATGTAGGATGTCTCTCTCTCTCTCTCTCTCTCTCTCTCTCCGTCCAGCACATTTCAAAGCAATTACACTCTGTTGATTTAGCTGTCAGTGAGCACATGCGTTTCAACATGATTTATAGACTCTCTGTGCCAGTCGACTTGCCATAAATTGCACAGTATTCAGAAAAGGCTCATTTGCTTAACGTTACATTAGTGGAGCCGATGATTGCCGCACAAAGTCATGTAAATGAGTTGTGATAGGACCACATCACTCATGATGTCATGTAGCCAATCCTGTTATTATTTATTAGCATAACTGCCCGGTGTTTCCTCAGGCCATGCTGCCCTCCTGATATATGCCATGACAGGACAGACAGACAGAAAAAGACAGCACAGACAGACAGACAGACAGACAGCAGAGACAGAATTGTGTGTCACAAGCCTTGCGTAACCTCTTCCCAGCTTCACTCCCACTGGAGGTTGTTTTTTAAGGAATGAATTCTTGAGTTAAACAGGGGCGATTAATCAGGGTGGAATGGGGCTACAGGGAGGAATGGGTGGACCATGAATCACTGCAAGAGATGAGCCGTGTCAACACACATCCAGCACTGATCATCCCCACAGTAACACCAGAAAGAGAGAGAGAGAAGAGGGATGGGATGCAGAGAGATGAAGAGCGAGGGAACAGAGAGAGAGAGATGAAGAGAGGGTGTGAGTGGAGAGATGGTGGGGAGAGATCAATTGTAATGTAGGATGAAGGAGGTATAAGGGATGAAGACAAAGAAACTAAGCTGTGTGTTTGGTCAGCACATGAAGATTCATCTCACAGTGTCAGAAAGACAATCACACACTCTACAGCTTTTCACTGGTTAAACAGAAACCCCTGCGCCTTACTCGACTGTTATGGCCACAGGCTACAGTCTTTCTCACTCTCGCTCTCGCTCGTCTTTGTGTCTGTCAGGCTGATGTGGGTGAGGGAGTAATGGGTGATGTCTGTGTTGACTGCTCTCTCTCTCTCTCTCTCTCTCTCTCTCTGCATCTTTTTCTCACACACACAGTGGCACAGTGTGAGTTGCAGCCACACGGCCGTGATAAGAGACAGAGTTAAACTAGACATCTTGTGTCTGAGAAATTCTTCACAGGTGACGGACGTCATTAAAGCACATGTGTCACTATTATTTGGGTAACATCCTGTGTACTTCATGAGATGCCTTCAGCAGGTCGGTTTTAAAGGCAAAGAATTCATTTGTTTCTTTAAAGATGCTAGAATTAGTTCATCATTTTAAAGTGACTCTCTTTCAGATATACTACCTGTTAAGCAGTGCAGTTTCCTTTAGTTTATCGGACACAGCCATAAGCTTCCTCCAGCTTGTCTCTATCATTTTCTCTTTCTGCTTCTACCCTCTATCATTCCTCTCTCTCTCTCTCTCTCTCTCTATACAGCCATGAAACTGTCAGCAGACTTTCTCTTGTGGTGTTGAGGAGAGTTCAGCCACACAGTCCTGTCAGAGAAAATGCTTTTATTTGGCTCCATTTGCACGTCACCTTCCCAGTCGAGAAAGTACAGAAACACATGCGTCACAGAGCCGAGCTGGTCTGACATCCAAAGCCTCTCATTTTGTCTCATTTTGTCTCATTTTGTCTTGCCTTTACTGACGATGACGGGACTGAAGTCTGATCGGTGTGTTAGGATGAAGAAAAAGAGAGAGAACATGAGGAAGAAGCATTTAGCAGCATTAGACACATTATTATTTATCCTTATCTGCTGTAACTCTGCGATGGCCCCGGGCAGCCCTTGATCTACACAGGTGGACCCTGAGTGAGATTGTGTTTCTTTGGTGGTGTGTGTGTGTGTGTGTGTGTGTGTGTGTGTGTGTGTGTGTGTGAGAGAGAGAGAGAGTTGTAAATGGGTCAGGCCTAAGGCAGACAGGCTCTGTCCTCTTTCTCACTTTCATTTCTCTGTAGTGATGACAGGTGACAGACTGCTTGACACACCTGTCAGAGCTCAGCATCCCTCGTGCTGACAGATACAGACATCTCTCTCTCTCTCTCCTGCTGTCTTATCATGGTCTCTGTGGTACATAAGAAGAAACTCTCTCTCTTATTGGGACTGTTTTGCAGGAATCCTCACTCCTGTTTAAGGACGTTGGACATAAATGAAAAAACAGAAGCACTGTTGTTTTGTTTTAACAGTACATCAGTCTGTGCTCAGCTAACAGAAAACGTTCTCAGAATGTAGCTGATGCTGAAAATGATCAAAAATCTTCTTGCAGTGACATTAATCTTTTATCTGCATGTATCATATATCAAAAACATGACTGTTTTGAAGTTGTTAGTGGATCATGTAAAAAATGTTGACGTTGTGTTGATTCATAATCCTGTTTACTGCAAATATTCACAGGCAACATCTGCCAAATGTTCATGCTTGATGTTAACAGATCCTTCTGTGTTTTTGAGGTTAAAGGGTTTGTCTTTGTCCTCTCAGTTAATGCACTCATTGACATGCGTGCCCACAACACAGTCACATATTCATTAACATCAAGAAAAAAACAGCGCTGTACAAACACCACATGTGCCCTGATAATGAAGCCTCGTGTTAACCTAACACTGACCATGTGTCTGTCAGACACAGTGTGTGTGTGTGTGTGTGTGTGTGTGTGTGTGTGTTCTACACGCACTGAGTTTGCATCCTACAGATGGAATGTGTGTGTTCTACAGACACGGCCATATGGTCTGATAAAACTATCTTCATGACACACAATAAATAGTATATGCACAAAATATATGATGATCCACATAATCTGAAACGTTTGTATGTAGTCCGGACACAGTGCGGTCAAAATTATTGGCTGGACTTTTTGCAAAGGTAGCTGCTGTGTGTGCGTGCAGAATCATAGCCAGAAACAGATGAGGAAGAAGAGCAGAGAACAAACACATCACAAATAACACAAATACACCAACAGTTCAAGCCTCCAGACCAGCGTAATGCTCCATTTCACCAGCAGAGAGAGCGCCAGTTTCAAAGTTACAAAAAGTCAGTTGAAAAGTTGTTGTCTTTTGAGTCATTAGAAAACACATGGCGTGAGGTGCATTGTGGGTCATGTTGTGCTGTAAATCACTAATATTATGGCTGCCAACCACACTCTCAGTTATAAAAATATCATAAAATAGAGGACTTCGATAGCGAGATATGACAGACTGAGGATGAAAATCGTGGAGGCTGCATGAAACACAATACAAAATAGTTTATTACAAAAATAAATCCATAAAGGCACAATACAAAGCCCTGACATTGACTATTATTTGTCACCATGGTTACAGGTCCGTTAACTGATGACACATATGATCAGTTTCTAAAACTGTAAATGTGGCCTACATGGATTAGACAATTTACAAGAGCTCTCTCTCTCTCTCTCTCTCTCTGTTTCTGTCTCTCTCTCTCTGTGTGTTTCTGGTTAGTCAGTTTGCATTAATTCTAAATTAATTGTATCATTAGGAGTAAGTTGCTGCTGGCGGCTGCTGGAGTTTGTCAGGTTAATTACTGTAACGTGTTTATTCTGTGTCGGCCTCTGCTGTGAGCTGTCATACTTGTGCAGATACACCTCAGACACTCAGCTACACGCAGAGAAACCGCATGAACAGAGCACCCTCCTTGCCCCCCCCATTCTCCTTCTCATATTCTCATACCGAGAAAATACTGAATATTGAATTACAACAAGGATAACAAGTGTATGTGCATGTGTGCAGATTTAATCTGCAGTGTGGGGATCAAAATCCTGTACATGTAAACAAACACTGAAGACACGTGACATACTGAACCCTCAACATCCACCAGTCAAAACCCTGATATTTACCTGCATAACACAAGACATCAGACAAGATCTCTAAGCACTTTTCTCAGTTTTGACTAATTTGATGTATTAAGAGGTATTAGAGCTGAGGTGAGAGAGAGAGAGAGAGAGAGAGAGAGATGGAGCAAGTTATGAACAGATTTGATTTGTCAGTTTTGATCCGCTCAGTAACTCGTCTGCTGACATTTCTCTCTGTCTCTCTCTCTGTTTTAGCAGCACTACCCTCATTTATCATCTGTCAATCCTGCCCTCTATTTCACACCACTGCTCTGACACTCTGACTAATGATGGAAGCAGTAAAGACACCTTGTTCTCAGCAACACACTCACACACACACACACAAACACATACACACACTATCATACTGACAGACTGATAAATGAAGGTTCAAAGCAAAGACTTCTTGCTCGCTCCACGTTATGCACAAAACTCACTCATTCACTGCTCTCAGCTCATTAACCCCCTTGTGAAGCAGAGATATATGCAATAATGTTACTGTGTTTTTGAGGAAATACTGATGTGTTTATGTTCTGAGGGATTCAAAGGCAGAGTAGGCCATTTTTTCTATAAATATCTGTTGTTATGCTGGTTAAAAGTCTCTTCACATCCTGACAGCAGTCACTAGGTATTATCGCAAGGACTATGTATTTGCATACCCCCGCCCACTATTCGAGGAGGCGTGGTTTTGGAAAGCGTTCTGAAGGGAGGGGCGGGATCTTAGGTTTTTAAAGCTAGGGTGCTGCTTTGTTAGCTTCACTGGTAAAGTGTTGGACGATCTCTCCCTCTAGTGGCGCACTGTGTTTGTTACAGCTTGTGCAGAAAGAGAGCAGTGTGCGTTTGCAGCTCTGAGAACAGAATGTGTTTAAGCTGAATGAAGGGGGGGGGGGGACTAGAAAGACAAACTGGTTTACTACCTTATATTAGCTTCTCCTTGACAACCATGAACTAACCAGCAAATACACTTTATGAAACCACACAGATCACCTGTCAGACAGATTATTAAAAAAGATCTACAGTTAACAGCATTATGATATGCTATTATGTGCATAGTTTGGGACTAACGGTTATGTCCTTAAAGTATATATTATATTATTCATCATATTAAAAAAGGTGCAATTAATATTTTGTATTTTCACATTGTTTAAAAAATGTAGTAAAACTTGGACCCACGTGTTTGAAATATAGACACTCGCGTGAGGTGAAGAATGCAGCCATATCCGTCTAATTAACGTTTAATTATTTTACGGGGAAAAATGTGGAGATCAATCGTGGCTCATTGGAAGTCATTTTAAAATGATCGTGTTCAAAAAAAGACCATGTAGAAAACTCGTGACGTACGCGTTAGGGGCGTGTCGAGTAAAGAATCAGGCCGGAAGTAAATTTGTATTGACCATAAAAGGTTGTTATAAATGTGGGCGATACGACGTCATGTGTGCGCATTCTGTGTTATGTTCATTAAGAATAGTTAAAACTTTTTAGTTAAAACCAGAAAACACTATAATAACATTATTCCACGCGGAAGAACGAGAATGAATAAATATAGTGATATATGATCAGTTACACGCTCACGTGAACGCGCATTTAACACTGTCAATGTGCTCATACACGCCGCTGGGGGCAGTATAACTGCAGGATGACTGTCATGACCACTAGTGCAAACAAAACAGTACTGAGCGCGCCTTCATTTATTCTGGTGTCATGAGAGTGGATGATCCACTTTCTGGAAGTTAACGTGTCGTGTTCATCGTTGAGGTCCTAAAGTCAAACACATGATTTCAGTTTACACGGAGTCATTTGACGATTGTTAATATTCTGCCCATGACAAAGGCACTGTGTACCAGCGCTTCATTCTCTGAACTAACACGTGCTTGTGCCGTTCCCAAATCATTAAACAGCGTTTAGTATTTCAAAAAAAGAATATTACTGATATTTGTATAAAACACTGTACTGACTGCCTTGTATCAGTAATTATCTAACACTTATCGTCTAGGCAATGAAAGATAGTACACGTTCCCAGTAACACTTTTCTGCTGTACAGGTGAGAGCTTACAGCACCCTATTCAAAACAGACCCACTGTGTACAGCTGTCTGACAGATTGACAGATGTCACAGAAACACTTTCTCTGTCCCTAATAGCTTACTTCATCTCCTTTTATTTTCAATATCTCAAGTTTTAAACCAAACAGTATCATCTCATAAACGAAGATAACTGAACACTTAAGACAAATCAGTTTTGAAAGATTATTATTTTTACACATGGAATAAGTGAACATTACATGAAAGCATATGATCGGGGGTCAAAATAACAAACCTCTCCAATTTTACAAATTAAAAAAAAAACTCAAGTTAGAGAAAAGCAATGAAATGATTCTGATAAATGTGTGACATGAGAAAAGATTGCTCATGACTTATTTTGGGGCAGAAGTGAAATCAAGAGCAGTTAGTAAGTAATTTGGGGTGTGAGCAAACAGAGCAGGTGGCTGCGATCCAAAAGCATCTCGCATTACTTCATCCTTCCACATCACCTCTAGAAACAACGCAAACACAATACAATCACTGTTTCACGAGGTGGAAGGATGCAAGTTCTCGCTTCATTTTTGACGGTGTCTTTGGCTTGTCAAATCAACAGTGAGAACAGAATATAATGCAGAGGGTACATTGAAATCACATCTGAGTAACTAATGACAATCAAGAGAACAGAGCTCAGAATGTTCATGCAAACCCTGAATTTACAAGATTGAAAGAAATAATTCACAACCTCATTTTACACAGAATTACAAAAGTCTTTTCAAAGACTCCACCACTGTGATGTCACACCTTCCACTAATCGAAACAAACATGATTGTAAAAACATGAAATGAAGAGTCTTAAAAATTAAGCTAAACAATTATTCCACGTTACAAAATGAATATTCTAACATTTAAATGAAACAAAAAGGAAGCACGCGTTTTCTGCATGTTAATACAACTGGCTAAAAGCTTTAGTAATTGTGTCCAAAACTTTATCTGTAACTTTATCTGTAACTTTCAATTCCTGAAACAGCCACAGTAGAATCTCAGCTTTATATGTAGAATATCTTTAATCATTGTTATGAGATAAAATGTCTTTTATATTTGATTAACACGTCTCAATTCCTAAATCCATTCTTGTAAATATAAATGTAAAGCACAGACACACTGACGGAAGAAAAATAAAGACGATGCTCTTGAAAAAAAAGATTTGAAACAAAGGCTACACAAAGAGTGTTTTCTACACACTCAGAGGTGTGAATGATATTGACTGCAGAACACGCTGAAACTTAGACTTTTAATCGGTTTCAAAATTGAAGTCCCCAAAATGCAATACTTTAAAAAGAAAATGACCAACAAATGTCCTGGGGCCTAAAAATAAAAGACGATAGAGGATCCGTTCAAATTAATGGTCTGAGTATAAATGTACAGTGGGCTAAAAGCAGCCCTTCCAACAACCCCTGAAACTGGTTTAATGGTGAGTCCCATTGGGCAGATGCCACACTGAAGCGGGGTTTAATGATTGGACTGAAGGATTCATCAGTCACATTTGTACTTATTTATATCCCTGCTGATTCCAGGCCTGCCCGTAGACACCGTAAGTGGGCATCTGCCAGCCATTCGGCATGTACTGGCCCATCTGCTGCCCGTTACCATATGACTGGCCCCACTGTCCGTACGGCTGGGCTGCATAGGTAGGATTATTCTGCAGTGGATAGGAGAAAGAGACAGACCACAGGTAGAAAGTTTGCAAGCAGTATGTTAAAGGAATTGTTCACTCAAAAATGAAAATATTTATAGTTTTCTTTCACAAATGTATTGTTTCACCTCAGAAGACATTTATTAACAAACTGGAGTTGTAAGGATTACTTTTATGTTGAATGTATGCACTTTCTGAAGCTTTAAAATCTCGGGCACCATTCACCCCCATTATAAAGTTGGAAAGAGCCAAAATATTTAATATATGTCTAATTCTGTTCAGCTGAAAGAAGCCATATACACCTAGGATGCTTTGAGGGTGAGTCATTTATGGCATCATTTTTGAGTGATGTATTACTTTAAATGCAACAGGTCTGAGAAAACACTTTTGTGAGGTGTGTAAAAGTAAAGTAATACCTGGGGCATCTGCATTTGTTGCATGGATCTCACATCTGCCGTTTCTTTGCCCCAGTAGCATTTCACAGTGTGGCCCTCGATGCAGGTCCCATTGACGGACACAATGGCATGAGCAGCACCCTCGTGAGAGTCAAACCTGGAACGAGCAAGAAGGAAGCAGCATGATTTTTTTTTCCCCAAATATGACCACCACAGATCAAATGGTTTAGTGCCGTACCTCACAAACGAGTAGCCTTTCTCTGGAAAAACTCTGATCTCCATGATCTGGCCGAACGGGGAGAAGGTCTGTCTCATCAGCTGATCTACAGCAGAGAAGAAACATTCATTTAAAATGTCACGCACCGCGTATAAAAGAATGCGTTTATCCTGCCATTCGTGAATGTTTTAAATCGCATGTAATCAAGTGATAATCGTGTTAATACAAGCTGAAAGCACGAGACTTTTACATTAACCTGAAAGACCAGAAGCAATTCCACCACAATACACAGTGCAGTTACTGGGACTCGACTGGTTCAGAACCTCCTCGTAGGACAGATGTTTACCGCTGGCTGCACAAGAACAACAGGACAGACTTCAGATTTGACAGGAAATATTATTACTGGAGATAAACGCGAGCAGCGGCTGCATACATTTTAAAGCACTTCACAATGCTGTCGATAAAATGTGTGATTATACTAATTCTGCGTTCGTATCTGAAGATACAACCATTAATTCAAATGGATTTCAACTCAAATAAATTGAATATCAAATATAAATAAAAAAAATATCCTTTTATCTATAACCTTGTAACTATAACATGATCACGACATTAAACGAATGGATTCCAGATCAGGAAAATCAGACATACCTTCGTTGTTTGGTTTGGGAGCTGAGGGCTTTCTTGTGGCCCAGTTTGTTCTGATCTGTCTGCCACCCAGCCACTGGCCGTTCATCTGCTGAATGGCACTTTCAGCATCCTGTCAAAGTGATCCAAAAAAAACATCCAAGTACATTCATATTATTCTATAGCAACAATGTATAACCGTCGCTGTGTGGTATATTTTTCAGCGAGCAATATGCAACTCTTACCCATTTATTAATGAAGGAGATAAAGCCGTATCCTTTTGATTTGCCTGTGGCAAGATCCTTCACCACACGAGCATCACTATCAAACACACGTCAACACCTAATGTTACCACAGCAAAATACAGCTGCAGTGAGTTATAAATAACACTGGAACTACTTTTGCCACTTACGAGATCTTTCCAAACGGAGCAAAAGCAGCTCTGACATCTTCAGTGGAGATTTCAGGACTCAGGTCACCGACAAAGACATGAAAATGATCTACAGTAATAATTTGATAAGATCACGTTAAAGGCATCTTATAAACCATGCAGCCTATAAGAGATAATCCATGTTACTGTTGCAACCCACAGCCCCTTAAATACTGATACATGTTCCTGTAGTCTGTTGGTGTTAGCAGCGCAAAGGTTGTGGGTTTGATTCCCAGGGAACACACATACTGATCAAATGTGTAGCTTAAATACACTGTTAGTCACTTTGGAGCATCTGTTAAATGCATAAGTGTAAATGTAATGATATGTGCACACACACACATCCATCAACAACATTCAAAAGTCAACTAAAACATTCCTTAAGGGGACACTTACTGCTTGTGTCTTTCTTCTGACTGCTTGGCACCGAAGCCCAGTTTACTTTCATATCCTGTGAGAAAGATTGAAAAACAGCCGAATTCAACAGCCCCTTCCATTTAACTTAGCTGTATTATATGACAAGCCTCTAAACACAGAAGCAATAATCTCTAAGAGATAAAATATGTATAGAATACAATGCGTGTAGTTATATAGATCTTTCTATAGTTTAATAATTTATTTAACAGCTCCACACACACACAAATCAGCAGAAATAAAAGCACAAATTCACTCAATGTGGTAAACTTTAGGCCTAATTAGTTACGTTAGTAATATAGAAAACAATGTTAAAACCGTTTAACAATGTTACGTTTGGGTAGCTAATCCCACAACTACTCCACCCAGCTAATCAAGGCGTGTAGGATTAGTTGAAATGAACAGACCGGTGTGTAGGAACAGACAGGTAGCAGGAAGAGCTACATTGAGTTTTATGGCTAAATCACAAAAGTTCTTAGTTTGTACATTACACGGTTGATGAGACGACATGTTAAAAACACAATGATGTACAGATTAAGAACAACGTACCTGTAAACACACTATAACTGTTTCAAAACATGAAACAAAAATGGTGCTTCACTCTGCTGTTGTAGGTGGTGGATGGATGGATGGATGGATGCAGGGGGTCTCTCTTACCTTTCCCAAGATCTTCCTGCCGTTCATGGCCGCCAGAGCTGCAGCAGCATGTCTGTTCTCATAAAACTCCACGAAGCAGTACGGGTCGTTTCCAGCCGTCTGACAAACACACGACAGTGCTGGTCAAACACAGATCACTTTGTGTGCACCATGTTAAGGGTTCATGCGGTTAAACTCACATCGATGATCATTTTACAGCTTTTGCAGGGGCCGATCTGGGAGAACACCTGCAGGATGAGGGCCTCCGTGACGTCTCTGGAGAGGTTTCCCACATACCTAAAAAAAACCACACAAAACACCGTGAAACAGGGTCATCGCGTTGCGTTTTTCCTCCATCTCTCACGCCAGCAGCGCAGTCTCCGCCGGTTTCATTTCTGCCACGTTTTCAGCGCACGGCAGCGAGCGGTTAACATGATCCAAAACTCATTTCAGGGGCATAATCGCCCACTGCAAAGACACATCTGCATGATCCAGCCTCTCCTGGACCCGGCAAAAGACTGATAAAGGCCACATGTAGAATTTAACAACCTTTATGCGCTATTTTTACTAATTAGCTCTCTGGGTAACGGCGATCCAGCGCTACAAAGGGAACTTGCTTACGAACAAGAGCCTCTTTTGTTTTGTAGCAAGTACTAATGCATACAGATCAGTTTATACACGGAGATTAAAACAAGGATTGGGAAAGCACGCTACTCCTCAGTGCCACCTCTGCTTGGCTTGGTTCCGCTGCCCCAGTTTGGTGTTTGTCTGACCGGCTCGTGCTGTAGAAACTGAACGCGTGGACGAGTATTTTACATTTATTATAAAGTCACACTAGCAACAGTAAACACGTTGAATCACATGTATGTGATTTACGTGCTGCATGGCGCACGCGATCTCAGCCCCGCTGTAATAAACGTGTGTAAACGCGAGTTTGGACCGACTAAACTACAGCGGCACTTACAGTGTCCTGGGCTGATCCTCGTCCATCATCATCTTGCTGGTGGGAAACAGTCAACGCTTCGATCAAAATATATCCGTTTTGTTTAAGGGTCGGTTTGATAAAACCTCCAAGATTTTAACTTGTTAGTCAACGCGAATTTACCGGAATAACTTCCTCTGACGTTACTCATGAAACGTCATCGCATGACGTTCTTCTTCTTCTGCTGTCGACGCTCCTCGACAGAGACTGCCGCCCCCTGTCGGACCAGATTATATACGCGCTCTGTAGCACATGAGCATACATCGGCTTGCCTACACACTCGTGCACAAACTCTACATAGATATATTACATAGATATACTACATATTTGCATATATATTGTCAATCATCTTAACGTACTGTTTGAATTTACTCTACCTAATGCTGTCGAAAGCCTGAGCTTCGTGTTAAAATTGCAATCTATAACTTTTTATTAAATTAAACAAAATCAGTTATTGAGCAGGTGCATGACGGATCATTGTTTAAAACGGTCTCCTTACTTTACCCCGATTTAAAACAGTAAGTTTATAACAGTGATTTATAGCTGTCGGGTCCGATTTCCCGGGAAATGTCAGTTTTGGCTTCATTTAACTTTAACATACGTAAAGAGCGGAAAGTACGTAAAGTAACTTGCGAGTGTTAAGTTTCAAACAGAGATGGCGACAGAGGTAGCTTTAATAATTTCAAAGTACAAACTGTCTGACAGTTTCTTGTGCATATGACAAATAAACATCAAACCTGTATACTTCTGAGAAAAATTACTGAAGTATCGTGTATTTAACAGTACAACAAGTTTCTGCCACCTGGGTACATCATTTTGCACAAGCTAAAATGACACCAGAGGCAAGATTATTAAAGTATATAGTTTCATAGTTTCTTTTGTTCCAATCCAGCCGACAAACAGGAACAGCTGGAGCGTATTTTGGTCAAACCGATCGTGTTTGTTTAATCACGTGTATGTGGAAACCGCTTGAGAAGCGTGTTCAGATCTCCAGAAACTGCAGTGAAGATGGCGGAGACAAACACAGAAGCCGATCAAGAGAAGTCGTGTGATTGTATGAGGTTTTCGGAGGACATTTGTATAGTTAGGTGAGTATGAAGTTACGGCGTGCAGCTGTTTACTTCTCACGAGGTTAAAATGTTTGGTTACGGTTCTGATGGATAATACTGACTCGAGGGATGGACTGATCTGCAGAATACAACATGTCACATGCAATCAGTTTGTATACCACACAAATATATAATAATATATATAATATATATGTTGTGTAGCATTTTGTATGATAAAATGTAGCCATATTTCCGCGAGGTTCTGCTAGCCGACCAATTAGCAAATGCAGTAAGGTTGATTAGTAAAATAAGTTTTGGTTATACTTGCACATTTAAAAGTGAGTCTTATATTTATATTTATTTGACATTTCACATTTAAAGACGCATTATGTATTGTATTAAAGTTTCTTATTTAGTGCATGTGGGCAAACTGAATACATTGTGATTTCCAGTAATTGAGACAGTGGATTCTAAAAGCTGTCTGCATTAATGAAAAGAACAATGTAGTCAGCTTAGTGTATTCAACCATGCACACGAGTATCATCAAACAGGTGTCTCATGCATGTGTTAGGTCTGCAGTTTTAGTCAACAAACTGCAGGAGGAGATAATGAAACTAGCTCAGCAAATGTATACTACTTAAAAACGCCATTCCTACAGAATGTGCTTTTCCACCGCACTGCATTTCTGCTGCTTACCTCAGACTGATGCCTGTCGGAGGTTCATTTACTAACTGAATACATGAGATGATGCTTTTCTTTGTAAACTTGCCGGATGAGCATGTTTGACCATTGCACTCGCGTCTTTTGCATTATCTTGCACGAGTGCCATGTTTTGAAGACGTCGCCTCAAGTTAGAATTTAAATTTTTACGTGCTATAGGTTTTTATCAAGGTACTGCCATAGCTAGTGTGATTACTTTATTCTGTGTCAGATTTGGTAGCTGTCTATTCTGCAGTTTGGCTATTTGTTTCCATCATTGTGTTGCATCTCATAACCCTTTATATCATTTTTTAAACAATTCCTGAGCCCTTTTTTGCGTTTTAGACAGAAAGACTAAATCTGCTTCAAGACAGACTCCCTCACTCCTGTTCTCTACACACAGAATCCGGTTTTAACACACTGTTCACACATGCAACAACGGTTTTGATTCACTCCATTTAAATATGTATCACTCCCATCACATTGCAGTGTGTACATGGCCAAAACAGTTGACGATTTAATTATTAACATATTCAATATTTTCTGTTCAGGAGGAAGTGAGAAATAATCTGAAGATGACTATAATGAAGTCGACTCAAGTCGGCAGTGAACCTCTGTGTGCTGTTGATGCGTACTCATAGGCAACATTTATATCTGGACCCTGTATGGGTTATATCCAGGCAGCACGGGCTAAAAATGGGCAATTTAGGTGGTTCCCATGATAACATGGGACCTTCATATGATCTAAGTGGGCAAAATGATTTCACGCCAAAAATACATCTTTATGCCTTTAAACGTTTTGAAAATTAAATTTGGTTGATAGTCACTTTTATTAAACAAAGAATATCAAATATCTGTAATAAAACTACTCTTTAAATAAAAATGCATTATTTTCCATTGTGACTTTTTTTGTTTCTTTGTTTGGATGTTCAGCATTACAGTGTTCACTTGCTTATGCATTTATCAACATCATGTATTGATTTATCATCATGTATTTAGCTGAGAATGAGCGAAAATAGGAAAGGAAGGAATTTTAAACGGGTCTTACGTGGGACATACCTGTTTAATAAGACCCTGTCACTCACTGACAACACCTTCCGCTTGACAAAGTAGTCCTGCTTCTTTTAATGTTTCCTAACGAATTTCATCTTATAATATTATATCATAACGTCTGTTGAAAATAAGAGGACATTAAAAATTATAACTGAAGATTTTAAATATTCAGAGTAGAGGTAATCCCGCCTTGGCGTAAGGATACAGTTTATTCCAAACACAGTGACTGGCTGGCGAAACATCAGCTGTTGAAGGTCGTGGATGAGGAGCGGAAAATAAGCAGGTAAAATACATATTTTCTAAACATGTCTTTATTATCTGTGGTCTCAAGCATCGGGAACATTGTTTTGACACTTTAAATGATGTTTAAAACACGTAATCGCTTTTGTTAACTAATGTCAACAACTTTTTGGTGGGGTGTTGGGGAAGCGCGAAACGCTTATAATACCTTAAATGTCTGTGAGGATTAAACTGGAGGTCATTTGTGTTGATTGTAATGTGTAGTGTGTTTTTCTCTCTAACATCGATATTTTATGCTTTCCTGATGTGTTTTGTGGCCTGCAGACGAGTCGCTTTAAAATAATGAGCAGAATTCGTGTAATTATGAATGAGGAATCCCATCTGTAAAAAGCTGCTTTCGGAGGCGAGGTGGTTTATGGTTGAATTTCCACCCGTTGATAAATCGAAATAAATTGAATGTGCACTAGTGTAAACGCAACCTGTAACCCGAGCAGATTCTGTCTTAATAGACACAAATGCAGGAATAGAAGAACTGAGAATAAACTGACGCGCGATTGCACAAGTCAGACAATACTTCAGTTCATCTGATCAACTTCATTAATAGCTGATTATGTTTAATAGCAGTTCCATATCAAACACCACTTTAGCAAGCAATGGTCATGTCTGAACTGAGTTTTACACACGATAAAACACACTAACATATTTTTGTGTGAAATAACAAAATGAAAAAAGTTTTTTACTGTAAAAAGTAAATGCAGTATTTTTTTAGTGTCACATGTTACGTGCACTTGTGCATCACTGAGTACTTGAATGTGCAATGACATTGTAACAGGAACACCAAACATAAAGTGTAACCATAAAATGCAGCTGCACATTTCAGATGTTAATGTGTAAACATTTGCTTTTACAGGTGGACTGAAAAATGACCAAAGATGAAAACCAAAAAGAAGCAGAAAAAACTCTTTCCAAATGGTTCACTGGAGCAAGTATTGGTAAATGGAAGCGCAAACATGCTTGATTCTGTTCATCTTCATTGTTTAGCATTTGTATGTGAATAAAACCTTAATTAAATCTATATATCAGATGAAGTAATCATGTCTTTTCAGAAGACTAAGTAAACTGCTTGATTCATATGGATTTATTGTACAATCTCTTTATTAAAACATTTTAAAGTGTCAGCATTTTGGGGGAATAGACTTTCAACAGAATGACTGAAATCTCACAGATTTTATTAAAAATGTCTTTGTGTTCTGAAAATGAAATTTCTTATGTGTTTGGAGTGAAATGCAGATGAGATGATGACAGAATTTTCATTTTTTGTTGAAATCACTTTAACTTCTGACTGTTGATTATTTCTCTTTTTCAGTTGCAGACAACCAGTTGTTGGAAGATGATCAACTTTGATGTTCAACAATTTACAAAACCCTAAATAGTGTGACTGAAAAAAGTGTCAGAAAATAATAAAAAAGTGTTTGATATACAGAACCTGCGCAGCGTTTTTTTCTTCATAGACACTGACATTTACTAAACTGAAATCCTGATGTTGCTTTTATGAATTAATAAAAAATAAATATTTTTGGGACAGCACCAGAATGTCAAAATCACAGATAAATTAGAAATAAGAATTGAGCATAAAACTATAAATATATATAAAAATGGTATAAATATAATGTCCAGGTGAGATGACTCAAAACACACACATAAACCATGTGGGGCCAGTCCAGTACCCGCTGATAAACCCATACTGGGCCCCTGTATATACCACATGGGCTTCATAATGTGGGACCAATATGGGTCTTATGCATGTTGCCCAGTTGGGCCCCACAATAGCCCCAGTCAGATTATACCTGAGATTCATATGGGCTACTTTAGATAGGGCGCACATGGAACCCGTGGACAAACCCATTTAGGGCCCATGCTTCAAGCCCATATGGTGCCCACATTGCCCCACACTGCAACGTTGGCTGGGATAATTCTTTTATTTCAAAGAAAAAGGGTAAAATGATGTTTTATCAGATAAGGTGAGACGTCTGTGATTTTTCACCAACTGATGGCGCCACAGAGCTGCAAACGTGACTCACGTTTGAGGACGTCAGTGATTATAAAACAGAATAACTTTAACACACACATTGTTTTAAATAATTTAATCATTCAGTAGTGAAACATTTTTACTCCTAAAAAGACAAAAACATTTGTTTCAGTTTTAGAAACGCATGTAGCCCTTTAATATATGTAATCCAAACTAAAATACACAAAACCCAAACAATCCTACAAAACTCCAGACCTTTAACATTACTACAGCAGAACACATCCCACAAAATACAAGAACACAACACTGCTACATGGTGTCTAGTACTCAGTCCACAGTCATGGCACTTACAGTATCACCGCTGACATGCAAATATCTGAGTGCTTTTTTGCAGTTTCATACTAACCTGACATCACAAGTACACTACATGCTAAGCTAAACTTACACTAACATACAAAAATGACAAACAAAAAACGTTCAAGTAACAAAAAAATTCTGCTGGTGCTCACCTAGGTACACACAGTAAAAACAGTGTCATTTTACCCCTGAATGCTTTCAATTCTTCACAGTTCAAGTCTACTGAATGTTTTTTGATCTGATCATATGAAAGAAAACAGAAATCTAGAAGACGTTCTGCATTCTCAAAAGATTCATCTGCTGGCACAACTTCAGAGCTTCACCGTGTACTTCAGAGTTTATAGCAGCTCTAGTGGTGCATCATCACACAGCCAGCCAATCAGAGAGCAGCACATCTCTACAGAACACAGAACATTATGAAGCATATTAATTAAGTTTTTTTGCATTAGTAGAGAGCAGCAGAGAAAAAACAGCCCCACATCAGCAGAAAATGACAGATCAACCGTATCTGCAGATCCTGAAGCATGTTAATGTATTCAGATACGCTCTAGAAGTGAATTTCTCTGTCACCAGCTCTCCTGCAGTCCACTGTGGTAAAGGAGAGAACCTCTTCTGAACCTCCTCTCTCTCTGTGTGTGTTCGTGGTTCAGCCCAGAGGATCTACTAGCTGTATCATCACTGTATCTCCACTTCTCACAGCTTCCACACATAACCTTGCAAACCTGCCGGGGGAAGACAGTTTGTGCCTTGTTTTTTAAATACACACACCCGTATTTAGGAGGTAGAATGTTTGCACAGTAATGCTAATGGATGTATGGAAAGCTACAGGATAAATATTGTGGATAAAGAGAAAATGTCATACTAACAGTCATACTAACAGTCATACCAACATTCATACTAACAGTCATACCAACAGTCATACTAACAGTCATACTAACAGTTATACCAACAGTCATATCATACCAACAGTCATACCAACAGCCATACTAACAGTCATACCAACAGTCATACTAACAGTCATACTAACAATCATACTAACAGTCATACCAACAGTCATACTAACAGTCATACTAACAGTCATACCAACAGTCATACTAACAGTTATACTAACAGTCATACTAACAGTCATACCAACAGTCATACCAACAGTCATATCATACTAACAGTCATACTAACAGTCATACTAACAGTTATACTAACAGTCATACCAACAGTCATATTATACCAACAGTCATATTATACCAACAGTCATACCAACAGCCATACTAACAGTCATACTAACAATCATACTAACAGTCATACCAACAGTCATACTAACAGTTATACTAACAGTCATACCAACAGTCATATCATACCAACAGTCATACCAACAGCCATACTAACAGTTATACTAACAGTCATACCAACAGTCATATCATACCAACAGTCATACTAACAGTCATACCAACAGTCATACCAACAGTCATATCATACCAACAGTCATATCATACCAACAGTCATACCAACAGCCATACTAACAGTCATACTAACAGTCATACTAACAGTCATACCAACAGTCATACTAACAGTCATACCAACAGTCATACTAACAGTCATACCAACAGTCATACTAACAGTTATACTAACAGTCATACTGACAGTCATACCAACAGTCATACTAACAGTTATACTAACAGTCATACCAACAGTCATATCATACCAACAGCCATACTAACAGTCATACCAACAGGCATACTAACAGTTATACTAACAGTCATACCAACAGTCATACCAACAGTCATATCATACTAACAGTCATACTAACAGTCATACCAACAGTCATACTAACAGTCATACTAACAGTCATTTGTAGGAGTGTCACACACACTTTCTAGCCTAAGAAAAAATTCTACAGGCTTCCTTGTAGCTTATGCTTATTGAGGACAGTCATCATATTTAGTGTCATGTTTAGCTCTTTAAATATTCCTAAATTAATTTAAGGAATCTGGAATAGAAAAATGTGTTGACATACATGAGGAAGAGCAACTGTTTCAATGCTAAAGAAACAGCTGCCATCAGTCACTAATTAAAAACAACAAATGTAAATCTTTCACAAACATCACAAACTCTGTCAGCTGACGGCGCAACGGTAACATTATCATACCTGGATACACCTGCACCCACAGAGAGAGAGAGAGAGAGATTTACATTTACATTTACATTTAGGCATTTGGCAGACGCTTTTATCCAAAGCGACTTACATTGCATTATACTACACATTGATCACTATACATTGAGTATATGAGATGAAATATAGTCCAGCCAGTAATATCTTACTTTTACCAGACAGACTTTGAAAAGATGATGAATTCCAAATAGAGATTTCAGCTTTCTGTTTGCTGGAGAAACATGACATCAAGTGAATCCAGCAGTACAGTACAGGTACAGTAATCCATTATATTTATGTATCAGCAAACTGTTCAGGCCCCTAGGTGTTAATATTCCAGCCATGTTAATTAATAACAGTTTCATATTCCCCCGAGCTTCATCCTAGTGGTAAGTTCAGCATTACAGCAAAGTTGACTTTCAGTGCTTATCTGAGACCAGTGTGGACCAGCTGAACTGTTTAGTTAAGATCTGATTAGCTAAGTGGGTGACCAGCTCCACAGATAAGCATCAGTGATGAACTCCTGCCAGGAAGTGCCTCAAGAAAGGCTTGGTATCTATCACATGACATTACAGCGGTTTGTCTGCAGTGCCCCCTGCAAACGCGTGGAGGTGTGGTTCAGACGCAGTCCTCTTGTCACGGCGATTCCCAGCAGCTCTCTGAAGAGCAACAACACGTGCCAGTTGTACTTGGCAGAACACTCAAGGTAAGCACACTTCCAGGTCTTCTTCACCAGAGCAGAGACGGCCCTGCGCTGGGTAAACCTGTGAGGCTGAAGATCCCTCTTACTGCCCACCACCAGGATGGGCACCTCACCACTGCTGCACACTCTTATAGAGAGAGAGAGAGAGAGAGAGAGAGAGAGGTTGAGAGGTTTAATGAAAAGAGTTGGTAAAAAGAGCAACAATACAGAGCTACAAACTTTTAGGGTTAAAAATGATTAAAAATCAGTTATGGAGGAAGTACATAACAGATCAGTGTTCAACACGATCTCCTTAACCCTGATTCAGAAAGTTTATAATAAAGATTTATAATTTGAGCTGTCAGTAAATGTCAGTTTGGCTTAATGTGACTTCAACTACATAAAGAAATGTAAAGTAACCTGCAGTTTTATGTTTTAAACAGAGAAAGGCACAAGTTACAGATTGCAGCTTTAAGAGGAAATTAAATAATCCAGCAAGTTAAATAAATTAGCCATCAATCCTTTCCATACATGACATTTATGACTGATATTATGCGTCCTCATTATGCACCTCAATGCTTATTGTCCTCTGAGACATGAACTAATGTCTTTGTCAAACATGTGCACAAACACACACACCAACGCTCACACCCTCAGCTCCCTGCTGCACATGCACTGAGCTCATAATGTGTGTGTGTGTGTGTGTGTGTGTGTGTGTGTGTGTGCAGGAGAAACATCATCACCTTCCCAGCGTTCGACCGGGTGTGAAGGTCACACACACGTTGAGGAACTGAAGGTGTTTTATGTTTGGTGCGCTGATAAATGTGTGCAGTTTGGTGGACAAGATGCATAAATTAAAATGTACATTTTCACTTGCACATATTATTTCTTTAGAGAAAAGGTAAGTACATCAATGCTCATGTAAAACAAGGCTCATTTGAATATATGAATAAATTAAATGATTAATGGTCAATTATACAAACAGCCACGCCTCCTAAAGACACATTTTCACGGTTTGTGTAACTTAATAGAAACGTTAGGGAAACATCCTCTACAAGACAAAAAGCCCAATAGAGTTATAGAATTATACAATGTTGAGAGGTTTAAAGTATGTAGCCTCAGAATATAAACAGTATTTAAAAACCAGAGCCAGAAAACTTTCACTGAATCGCTGAGAAGAAGCTTTTAAGAACTTTTGTTTTTTTCTGTTTTTAAGAGTAAATATCATGACAGGATCTTTACTGTTATTTAATGCGGCTAATTTAAAGATGTGAATCAGCCCCATCATACCTGCTTTCCATGATCTGCTGTCTGATCATCTTGATGTACTCAAAGCTCTCCACACAGCAGATGTCATAGATCAGGATGTATGCGCCTGCCCTGCAGACTCCTCCACACTGCACATTCAGCCACTCCTGCACCAAACAAACAAACAACAGACAAAAACAAACAAAAGGTGACTGGACCCCTGCATGCCTAAGCATGTTATTACTCACCTCATTTATAATAGGAGACAAACGTATTTCTTTTATATGTTGAAAACACGTATGCAAATAATTTCCCAGCAAGCACAGAACATTTTCCCAACGTTGCATTTTGTTTGCAGTTAGAATGTATCAGTACTTGTACAAGTATTTGGTTCCAAGTATTGTAACGACAATATGCAGTTACGTATTATTAATTATACATTTTACAAATTATGCTGTTTACATATTTGCTTTAGCAAGAAACAAACACCAGACCTGTGTAGTACCTGGAAGGTTTTCTTTAGATATTATGATGTTTTAAACAAAATATCACAATGACCTTTTACTTTATTTATAGCAAATAAAAACTTAAAAACAGCTGAAATAGATGAAAGTGATTTTGATTTCAGGGACACAGAAAGTCTTCATCAACCACACAGATGTTTATGAATGTTAAATCACATCCTGGTTGTTTTTAATCCATCACTGTGTTAAATGAAGGCAGTGAGAGAACAGCACGTGTGTGTCTTTGTTATTTGTATGCTGGTACAGTACAGAAGCCTCTCTCATTATCTCATTAGACTGGGGGAATATAAGCTCACAGACAATGAACAGTAATGATTTACCTACAGTAATTACACAACAACACTGAAAGGAGAGAAGCTGAGGGAGGCAGGAAGCAAACAGCTTCAGTCATGACACGCTGACCTCCTCATCTCCCCCTCCCTCCTCTCTTCTCCTCTCTTCTCCTCTCAACAGAGCACTTATGTTATGAACTGATTCAAATATCCATTTTCTATCACGTGTCTAACATTATTTCCTATTATATTATAATGTTTTTTATATGATTCCCTGTGATGGACATCCCAACACTGCCCTATACAATCATGCTTGTATTTCTCCATTCAAACACTGTAGACTGTAAATATATTGTTTCTTGTGTATTTCTTAGCCAGTAATGAAGATCGTGAGAGTAACAGAATCACGTGTTGCCTGGGCAACCTTGGTGGTCTCTATGTGGAGAGGGTCTTCAGGCTGTGTGAAGTGGTCATGATGCGAGGAATTTACGTACTGCTAGAGTAAATGAGGTGAAAATATGAATTACAATACAGACCTGGTTAAAAAACAACATTTCAAAGATCAAACAGCATTTGGCACTTTGCAATCAACGAATGAATTGTGTTTGATAATAATGACAAACCTAAACCATTTTAATGATTTTGCTTCAGTCTTAAAGATGAAAAAAGCTGAATTATTTCAGCATCAGAACCCTGAGAATAAACTGCAGAGGAGTCGCATTTTATTTCACAGTCCTGTTTCATGTGTACATACCATGTACTTACTGTGTGACTGTATGATTACTAGGTACAAACCCTGAACCTAACTCTTGAGTGTTGTAGTATTCAGCCCTGTTTCTCTCTGTCACACTTGTGAAAGAGGTCTGATAACAGCAGTTATTTCTTCTAGCGCCTTCCAGAGATCAGCTTTCCTGCAGAAGCATTAATCAAACACACAGAATCAACTAATCATGTCCTTTGGGTTCACTCGAAAATTACCAGCAGATGTTTTCGAGGGTTGCTGCAGTTTAACTCTTCAGAGAGACCTTGAGGAAATAATTTAAGCACTCCTGCAGTGAAACAACAAGGCAATAAACTGCAGTGTTGCATGATGCGTGTGACCAACAGAAGATATTCATGCCTTTAACAAACTCATGTGATATAAAAAAATCTTGCTGTGTGATATTTTCCTGCTAGAATTATTAGCAAAATACAGGCATTTTTTTGCTTGTTTTCCATGAATAATTTAAGTGATGTTTTTAACATCTAAGCAATCGGACAAAAAAAGAGGAGTAACAGAGTTAACAGTGTGTAAGAGTGGGAGAAATATTTGCCAGGAGGCTGCAGAAAATAAGACTACAGGTGCTCAGTTTAAGCCATATCTCCATAGCAACAACATCTTTTTTCCAGAGGAAATCCCCTCTCTCCTGAAGTAATGCTGTGAAATTCCTTAGGAAATCTGAACCTTTCCTACATTTGATTGAGCAGAAAAGATGAAGATAAAGTGAGAATGAGAAAGTAAACACATGAATAATGACATATTTGCGCCACAGCTCAAGCTCAAAGAAGCGAAGTGTCCCGGTACATCAACAGGTTAATGTGAACGTTTATTGTATGGGAGAGAATGAGTTCTACGCGGTATCAGTGTGAGTGTTAAGAGTTCAACAGTGTCTGTTTCTTACTGTGCCTTAAAACGAATATAATCTACATTTAGATGGATTTTGTGACAAACAAACAAGCTGACACGTGTTAAGAGAGAATCAAGTGCTCAAATCAATCTCTCGCGCTCCAAACATGTGACATGAACTGCGCATGTGTCGGGGTGTCTTTATGCATTAATAAAAACATCAGTTTATGTGAACGTTTTGAAGCGTTCCTGTACCTGACACGGGCTTGACGGAAAGGAGGAGATCGGCGGGACATCTATAATCTTCAGGTCGTACATAACACCGTTGAGAATGACGGAGGGTCTGTAAACGTAGCGCGTTTGGGTGGGGGTGTAAATGTCCGAGAAGTCGTTGTAAATAAACTGACGGATGATAGAAGTTTTCCCGACTCCGGGCGCTCCGATGACTGCGATGCTCAGCGTCTCCACCATCCCGCGCCGATCAGCACCACGGACAGCGACCAACTGTTCCAGAAACCCAAACAGCAAATACATAAATGATGAGCGCGTGTCTAGACGATTCCCACATGAAATCCACTGATGGGAACTAACTGTGATCTGGAATTATCTTCTATCTGTGTATTTCTACACACAGCTCTGGCGCTCGAAACCCGTCATTATACTCTGTGACCTATCAGAGCTTCTCAAAACGCTCGCTTGACCGTGAGCCAAAGGCATCTGCTCACATGACCATCGCTAAGCTGCTTGAGGTTGCAGGTGGACAGTCTCCGCACCGATCTCTCGTTGAAGTCTTGACTTTCTCCTCTTCTGCTGTTATAAAGAAATGGGAACACAGTTCGCCCGTCTCTTTATTTTGACGAGGGTTTACCTGAAAACAGAAGCGCTTGTATGACCATAGCAAACGTTTAATATTTGGATTCACCCACGTGTGCAGTTTGATTCGCTTGAGTTTAATTTGTGTAACTGAGTCTCAGTCCACATTTTAAATAGCGATTAAGTCAGAGTTTCGGGCGACTCCTAAAACTGGCGCATAATGGCCTCAAACATTTAATCTCAGGGGACAGATTTACACACGAGCCCGCAGCTGCTTTAATACATGACTGCACCGCATCACCTGACAAACCCCAGCACAGGCAACACAAGAAAAATATAATCGTTCATATTTGAACATGTTCATGTTAAACGAAAGACATATTTCACTCAAATACGAACTTAACAGGTATTCATATCAATTCACAAACATTTTTATTAACCTGTTGATCTGCATGTTCATGTCCATCTTAGTCTTGCTTACCACAGTCACATTTTCACATGTACTTATTTCTAACTAGGACTGATGGATAAGGGTACCACTGCGTTTTCAAACTAGTCAGCAGTCAACACCTTGTTCTACTGTACGTTTAACTAAAAGCAGGCTACAATAATCACACTTTAACTCAATGGGTAATAGACTTGTTTAATTTCTGTTTCAGATGATGTAATCAACAAGATGACAGAAGCAACAAGAAGTAAAGCATGTTTCTCATTTGCTGGACAGTTCATTGTAATCATACCAACAACTACATCCACAGAGAACTGAACACACTTATACAGAATCAATGAAAGAACATTGATTCAAAGCAATAATCAAATGCATCTGGGAATCTCTAAACAACAAGGCAATTGTGGCCTAATGGCTAGAGTCAGACTTGTAACCTGAAAGTAATGGGTTCGATTCTCAATGCCAGCAGGAAACAACAGAGGAAACAAGCCAAGTGTGGTGACCCATACACTGACCTCTGCATTTAACCTGTCTGTGTGTTCAGACAGTGTGTGTGTGTGTGTGTGTGTGTGTGCACTGACTGGATGGGTTAAATGCAAAGCACAAATTCTGAGTATGGGTCACCATACATGACCTGCACACACACACACACACACACACACAAACACACACAAACACACACAAACACACACAAACACACACAAACACACACACTGGTTCATCTTGCCAACGTGGTTTAAAAGAGAATTCCACATCACAGTTTCAATCACATCTCTCTGTTGATGCTGTGACCATGTTCAGTGAACAAGATCTTCTGCAATACAAGAGACTTAAAATGCATCCTGCTTCTGTAACGCAATACACAGAAGATAAAGAAATCAACATTTTGAGAAGTTCGAATTTCACAGAGTTGTTTATATCACCCAAAACAACACAAACACACACTGACAAAACACACACACACACACACACACACACACACAGTGAATGAGGGAGGACGGAAGAGGGAACAAAACATGCAGAAACGTTATATTCTACAAATAAAACACACGCAACTGACCTATCACAAATAACAGCAGTACATAATATTAACCCAAAAAATGACAATTGCAATCAGTTATTTTGAAAGGAAAGAAAACTTACTCAGCAACAATGTAGTGCGTCTGGAAAACACAGGATTCCCTTAAACTAGATTTTCAAGGAAAGACGGGATAAGAAGGTCTTCACTAAAAAACTGTTTGTGTGACTACACTTGACACTGACAGCCGTGCTCTCATTATGAAGACCAGAAGTTAAAACCAACAGAATGGAACAGATCTGACTACTTCCTGTCACAGATGGATGATGCAATCAAAGCTGCTCTATCACTGCATTCATCTTCTGTACAGGATGTTTGCCCTCTATGGAACAAAATATTCACACACTGTCAAGCAAAGAAGCTGTACAGGTAAATGGATGTGACGGAGAACAGCTGTACATATGCGGAACAAAGATGATCTCTTTGTATTACGGAGGATCTTTTATCTTAAAAGACTGATTTTTTTAAAACTTCATGTAACTGTAGGATGGAAATAAGAGGGGTAAAGAGAGGTTATGAGAATGGACAAAATTCAGTCAATGCTGAAAGTAATGCAGCAGGTCTTCTCTCCAGCTTCTGTAGTTCAGCTCTTCAGCACCACCTCATAGCACTGGTACACAAACTGAGAGACGTCCGGCGCTCTGCACTTCACTGTCAGCTGAGGAAAGACACGAGAGAGAGAGAGAATCAGTGAGAGAATCAGTGAGAGAATCAGTGAGAGAATCAGTGAGAGAATCAGTGAGAGAATCAGTGAGAGAATCAGTGAGAGAATCAGTGAGAGAATCAGTGAGCTCTCATCTCTGTAATGCTAAGAAAACAAGCGTGTCACTTTAGTATTGAGAAATAATTCATCTGTACATATTGAATGCAAAACACTGTGAAATGACCTTTATTATTAGGCAGTCAACTGGAGAGGGATCTAGACCAATAAGATTTAACTGTGGGCGGAGCTACAGAGTACAGTACAATGGTAGCAGATAAGGGCACAGTGTAAGTGTGCATTAAAGATCCTTTCAACGTCTCCTCAGCAAGATACACACAGACAGATTCATCATCTAAATGTCTCCAGTAAAAGTGAGCAGACAGTCATTAGAAATGAAACTCCGGGCTGCTCTGCTTCAGACTGTCAGGTCATCAGAGCTGCTGAACACAGCAGGCGTGAACACACGGCCATGACCGTCGCCTACATGCTCTCAGTGTGGAGGTGTTTTTATTAACCGCCGCATTGTTCTGTCATCTGTCACACGACATGGAGATGAAAGAATAGAGACACAGCACAAGTGGGTGACAGGCACGACTCACAGAAAGAAGGAAGAGCTGATGAGAGAGATGAAGCAATGAGGGCACATGTTGGAGGCACATATGATGAAAGGGGAAATGAAGAGGTGCGGGTGGGATGAAGAGTGGAAGCAGCAGGATCTGTAAGGAAGGCTGTAGAGAAACACTTTTACAGATCTCTGCCGTCAGCCACGTAACGAACCTGTGTGTGCCATTAGATGCCTGGTTGCCATGGGGATGTTCACAAACAGTGGAGGTTTGTATGCAAGAAAACAGACATGCACTAAATGACCTTGACTCATGGACAAGGTCATTTAGAGATGTACATGCACAACTTTCTGAGCTGTTTTTGATCTGTGAACAACAGCACTGATTGTTTTAAAGACTGACAGCATGAGAATACGGAGAGAGACGGAAGATCAGGTCATGCAGATGTTTGCAGGGGGTCTTCGAGCGCATTAAAAATATGCGATGTGAATTAAAGAGCAACTCTCCTGAAGACTGCCAATCCAGTTTGATTACTCTCAAACTTAGTGTTGATAAGTATGCCATTATAAACCTGTGTGTGCTCATAAACCACATACACAAGAACAAACACACGCACACTTTGGCAGGCCCTTCACATCCACATCTTTATTTCCTCTTACCGTGTGGTTGGGGCTGCCGGTCTGCATGCGCAGCTCCACCAGCACCCAGATGCCATTGGCGAGTTTGACAGACTGGTACAGCAGGTCCTGTCCCTCCACTGTTCTCTTGGCTATGGTGAAGATATTACTGCCCTGCAGCTTGTTACTGGCTGCGTCTGTGAGGTGACAGAAATCCTTCTTTAATAAAAGACATCATGAGTTTTCAGGAGATGTACTGAATCAGAGTGACTCTCCTTTGTGAATGTTCAGCTGCAGGTTGTCATATAAACAAGCAGGCGATACTTTGATTGATGCTGAAATAATTTTCTCAAGCTCTCGTCAGGCCGAGCAGTGGCCGAGCTTTCTCCTCCACTTTAAGTACTTCCTTCACTATCTCTCTCTCTCTCCAACTTGACTGTGGCACTACATTTGTTACCTGAGTTGAGGTGGACGTCTTTGATCTGGAACTGTGATTCACTTTCATTGGGAATGTCCTTCCAGGTGGCCAGAAACACCTGCCGGTCTGAAGAACACAGAGATGAGAAGATGTTTGTGTGAGAGGACAGTGATGAAAACAAGAATACAGTGCAGTGTCACAGAAACAATATATTTGTGTAAAATTCAAACATTCAAACACTCCTGCTTATGTCCGAGAAGACGCAGGCGCAGCGCACACTCACCCATCTTTCCATCCTCCACGAACAGCAGACTGAGTGAATACTGACAACTGAAGTAGAAGACATCAATGTTGTTCTTTATAGCAACCTGAGACAGAGACGGAGAGAGACAGAGAGAGACAGAGAGAGACGGAGAGAGACGGAGAGAGACGGAGAGAGACGGAGAGAGACGGAGAGAGACAGAGAGAGAGAGAGACAGAGAGAGACAGAGAGAGACAGAGAGAGACAGAGAGACAGAGAGAGACGGAGAGAGACGGAGAGAGACGGAGAGAGACGGAGAGAGACAGAGAGAGACAGAGAGAGACAGAGAGAGACAGAGAGAGACGGAGAGAGACGGAGAGAGACAGAGAGAGACAGAGAGAGACAGAGAGAGACAGAGAGAGAATTCATTGAAACATGATTCACAAGAGAGCAAAAACATATGAAGACAATTAGAATGTAAAACAAACTCTTATCTATTATCATCAGAAATGTGAGAAATTAATATCACAAGACCACAGGATCACTAATGATCCCTGTAACCTCCCACACCTACTGTTGCTTTAACGGCTTGCTTGAGAATGCACTCTCTGCATGTGAACCCTGAGGCTGTAGAAACATTGTGGAAATGTTACCTGCAGATTGTTAAGAGGCTCCATTTTCATGACGGGGCCGTTTGTGCTCAGAGGCAGACTGACATCAAAGGTCTGATTGGGGCTGAGAGGAGTGAGGACCTGCAGAGGTCCAGCAGGGGCTAGTCCAAAACTACAGAAGACAAACACAGTCAAGACTTCCATTCACTGCAGCTACCAGACTTTCATGTTTTATCATCTGTAATATGTATCCTATAAACTCGTTCTTAAAAAACTGACACGTGCCTTTCAGGGGTCAAAATATTATACAGAGTTCTGGGTGGACTCTTGTGGGTTGAGCCAGTAAAGAACCACCCAAAACATGTTCAGATAGAGAGGAAACCCTCGGCTGGCAGCCAAGCAACACACAGTTTTTGCATTAGCTGAACTCACATGTACAAACGCCACTCAGAATTTCTGCAGAAAATCTAAAAATCTAGTTATATACACACATGTAAGAGAACAACCTTCTGTTGCCCTTATATGATGAGAACTGTTTAAATAGATATCTTACATTATATAAAACTTCACTGCACAGATATTCTAATGAAAGCACATTAAAATCTCTTTATAAAACATCAGCACACCCTTTGATGCACGATTCATCTCAGAAAGCAAAAATAAACACCATGTTCTTCAGGCAGACCTCCAAACTGATAAAAACAGAGAAGATACCACAGAGAGAAGAACAAATCTTTGAGCAGACCTTCCATCCTGCCCCTGCTCTCACCTGTTCCTGTTGAACTGTATAGCGAAGTCAGTCATAACACTCATGGCTTTGTTGGTCAGGGACAAATCCATCTGGATGACCCCACTACGCCGAGCAAACGTCCCAGAAATCTCCAGGCCTTTAGCCTTCATGGCTGGTAACCACACCTAAATCAGATACCCACAAACTGAAGTTGAGAGTGTGAGGGAATGATCTGACGCTGCTTCACTGCAAACTGATTTCAATGACAAGAGGAGCTGCACAATATTGATTCATTCCAGACTCACCGTTTTAGGAGCCACGTAAGATCCACCTGGCATGCCAACACCTCCACCAAGGTCAAAGAGGTCTCCTAATCCCCCACCCAGAGCTGCAGGCACAGCTGCCGGAACCACACTCAGACCTGCGCCCATCTGATCAGAGAGAGGGATCACAACCAATTACAACCCTTTAAACTGTTGCGAGACCTCCAGGAGAGAGGCACACAGAGAAAGTAAGATAAGACATGATGTGATTTCAAAGCCCTTCAAAAACAAGAGACATCCTCTTCTAATTCTCTGTACTTACTGAAGGAAGCACATTTATCAAAGTCTGGGTGAGTTTTGCTATAAAGAAATCCTTACCGCAGGACTTCCTCCGATGTCGCCTCCCAGCTGAGAAAATAAAACAGACAAGCAGTTAGAGTGAGCAGCAGTGGTTATGAAGGTAGCAGCTCTGTTAGCTGTTGGTTTAGCTGTAAACACATGTCCAGCTGCATGTTTTTAGGCAAATTTAGGATATAAATGTTTTATTAATAAAATGTGCAGCTTGGATGGAAACAGCTAAACATAAGCTGTGTGTCTCTACACACTAATGACTGCCTAAAAACTGCATTCAACATCTGTAACGACACACACATACCTGTGCGTGACTACAACTACCACCCAAAACTAATACTGATCCCAGACCAGTTTCTTAGGATGAATAATGTTAGGCTTTGGTGAGCAGGGTCTGGTCTGAAATCAGCAGAGATAAATAACTTGAGGGGGACCTCTCGCTCAATATAATCACAGACCGGCCAGGCAGACGACATCTGTCCAGTCAGAAACACTCGACTGAATGAGAAATGGGTGTTTCCAATGGGATGAAAAATCAAGAAATGGAATGATGTTGGGAAACTTTTTCTACACCGTTGCGTCTTGGGAAATTGTTCATCAAAAACTAAAACTATAAAGTCTGTACCTTCAGAAAAGATGAGGTCTGTTACAGAAAGAGAGTTCACCCAAAAATAACACTTGCAGTGAGTGAGGCAGCTCCCTCTGACATCAAGAGACCGTCATTTACTCACTATAATACACACATAGTACGAGTGACTGTGTGATTCATCTTTTAGTTCGTTTAATTACCGTTTCTGATTCATCGCTCATCTGCAAGGGTAGCGTGAGGATAACAGAGAGGACAAAGAAAGAGTCAAAGACAGAATGAGAGGATGAGAGAAAGGAAAGTTCTTCATTTATGCAAGACCATCTGTGATTTCTCAACAGACACCATTACACTGGTTAAAGAGATTCTGGAAGTGTGCTTTAAAGCTGGGGGCTGATCTGGGATCAGCTTCCTTTCTTTGATTATCTTTAGTAAGGCGGGCTTGGATCTGATCCAGCTCAACACCAACTCAAAATAACTGAATGTATGTGGTAAAAAACATCACTCAAGGCCTGCATGCTTCGGTTTAGAGGAACAGATGGATCTATTCATTCAAGTAATGACACTGTTTAATCAAATCTCATCACAAAGGGGTGATTGGGTGGGGAGCAAGCAAAAGGCAGAGGAACATACCAGACTATCCAGACCTCCTCCTAGCAGGTCCATGGCTCCCATCTGCATAGTAGGCTGAACTGAAGGTACAGTGGCAGTGGGTGGGGCCAGATCTAAGTTCAGCAGGTCGCCTAGGAGATCACCCTGTGATGGGATGATGGCGGGTGGAGCTTCAGAAGGTCCGGACTGGCTGACATCCGGGCACTCGGCACTCTCACCGCTGAACAACAAAAGGAGACTTACTAGCATTCCTGTTCAGCACAGCTTCCACAGGATGAATGAGCATAAACTGGGAAAGTACATTAAAATTAAAACCAGAAACTCACGAGCCAGTGCGTGCTGGGAGTCTCCTGTGCTGGACCCCACGGCTGCCCTCCACGAAGGCACTGGGGGGTTTATGGTAGACTGAGGCCAGGGTCCCGATGTAACAGATGAGCTCCTCTAGCAGGGTGGGCTCAATCAGGTCCGTTTCCTCTGAGATCAGAGGCTTCTCGGCCAGCACCACCTCTTTAGCTGCTACAGGGTCATTGGAGAGCAGACGCCAGTAGATGTAGCCACGATCACGCAGGTCGGGGTTATCAGAATCCTGGAATGTCAGACAGAAAAATGTTTATAGTGAAAAGTGACAAATACGTAACTGTGTGGAGCCCCTTCCTGTAAGAGTGGGTTTTTAACATCTGTTTACATTCTCATCAATACCTCTCAAAAACAAACATGGCCCACATGTGCATCACAGAGCAAGCCCGTCCACAAATACAAGCACTGACAGCAACTACACGCCAGTCTGAAGGCATGTGGTCATAAGACTGAGGCAGCATGCTTTTTAAAGTTAGTATTAACCATGTTAGAGAAAACAAGAGCGCGCAAGTGACACTGTTTTGACTGTTCCCTCTACACAAGTTCTTCTGGGGAAGTATCAGCCATCCAAACTACTACCTTCAGAAAGTGCAAACAGAGTGTGAGCAGTATGGAGTAGTGTGATTTTCTCACTGTGATAGCTGTTGTGTTTGTGTGTCTCACCTGTGTGGCGAGACTCAGCACTTGTTGCACGAGCTCTTGGGTCTCAGTGGGTTTCTTCAGAAACAGCTTCACAATAGCTGTCAACAACTGCAGCTGCACCTGAGGTTATTATTTATAAAGATTACAAGGGCACATAAAAAATAATGACATGCACAGATAAATCATTTATAATAAAACTGCAATATATTTTATAAAAACAAATAGTACATTTTGATTTCCTGGTGACTTTACAGAACAGCCTATTTAATTCAGACCGAACTGAAAGAATTTGGGGGTTATTTAAGCTTTCGGGTGCTTTCATTGTGCTGGTTAGGTTTAATTTAACTTACCTGTGTGCTCTCGTCATGGAAACCCTCCAGGAAACTCTCCAGAAGCTCATCTGCGTTGTCGATTCTCTCAGCATACTCTCCCACAATCCAGATCATGGCGGCCCGCGCCTCAGGCTCATCCAGAGAGTCCAGGTTCTCACACAGGGTGGCGATCACACTCTCATACCTGTCAAGACATTTGAGAGAAGTGCATGATGGGAGAAAGGATGGGCTCAGTAAAACTTGAAACACTGTTTTCTTTAAAGCTGCAATATAATTTTTGGAACAAAAATGCAAGTACATGACAGATCACTGTTTAAAACTCTCCTTGCCCTAATTCACAACAGTAAGTTTATGATTTATAATGATTTATAGTTTGAGCTGTCAAGGCCAATTTCCCGGGAAACGTCTGGCTTCAACATGCGTAAAGAAACCTGCAATTTTGTTTTAAACAGCGATGTCGACACAGAGATAAGTTTCGGATTGCAGCTTTAACACAAGACTGTTTCTGAAGTTATGACAAACATGAAGACCACCAGAACAGTGTGCGATTGAAGATGGAGAGAGCGCGTTCTCATGAACCTTTGTTTACTAAGCATTAAGGACACTGCACAGTAAACACAGAGACCTACTTGTTGGGGTACTTTCGGAAGATGTCCTTGATGACCACAATGGCTTCCTGCACCACGTAGTTGACCTTGGTCTGAATGAGATCAAGCAGCGTGCTGACACATCGCTCTGCTGATTGCTGTGAAAGACATTAAAGAGAGAGAACTGATCATCCATCTGCCTCACTATAAAATAATAAATACCATCAAGAAATCAGTTGAACAGATTTTAACCAGTTAAACAGTTGGTTTGTGTCTCACATCAGGTTAAACACTTTCATTAGCAGGGGTTAAGTTTACAATAACAGTTTACTGCCAGTGTTCATTAGATGAGTCATAACGTGGTTGTAATCAGTGTCAGGTCGCTTCACCTCGACTTTTATTGCGCAGCGGCCGATGGCTCGCACAGCTTTACGCACAAAGTCCACATCCACCTCGGTGGCGTATTCCTTCAGCTCAGCCAGCACCTGCACAACCCAACCCACACAAATACTGAGCAGTGATTCTCATCAGCACTATATGAGCACAGTGATGTCACATGACCACAGCTGCGGCTGGTGTAACAGAGGATGTACAAATATAAATGATTAAGCAGAAATTGGGCTCTACCTCAGACAGGAAGAAGATCTGGGAGTGTGGGCGGAGTTTCACTTACCTGAGCGATGTTGGCCTGAGACGCCAGACGAATCATGATGTCCAGCTTCTCCAGTTTGACATAGATCGGGTCGTTGTATTTCACGAAGAAAACCTTCATCTCGTGCTTCAGAACTTCAGGGCTGAGAGAGAGAGCAGAGAGAGAGAGAGCAGAGAGAGAGCAGGGTGAGAGAGAGCAGAGAGAGAGAGAGAGAGAGCAGAGAGAGAGAGAGAGAGCAGAGAGAGAGAGAGCAGAGAGAGAGAGAGAGAGAGAGCGAGCAGAGAGAGAGAGAGAGAGAGAGCGAGCAGAGAGAGAGAGAGAGAGAGAGCAGGGTGAGAGAGAGCAGGGTGAGAAGGAGGTAGAGCAGAGAAAGAGGGGTAAAACATGGTAAAAGAACATACAATTTAATTGAACAAAAAGAAAAAGCTTTTATTATAAAATCTTATTCCAAATAATCTTATTGCCATAAATTTTAATCCAAAATTAAAAGGTTGCTCAGTTGGTAGAATGTTGCATTAGAATTGCAAAAGTTGCAGGTTCGAGTCTATATCATTATCATTTTATTCATACTGATAAAAGTAAACAAAAAATATTGTACAAAGTAAACCTTATATACACTATATACATAGCTTTAGATAATGTAGATAATGCATATGTAGATAATGTAACTGTAAACTGGGATATTTCCAAACCATGAGCACTTTGCATTTTTTGCACCTACCGTTTCTGTACGATGAGGTTAATGTTTCTGAGGGCGACGTACTGCAGCTCAGGCTCAGCTGAGAGCAGCGTGACCAGAGGAGGAGCCAGTTTCTTCAGCAGAGTGCTGTAGTAGTCCAGATCTTTAGGAAGCATCTCCATAAACTTCATCAGGACCTTCACGGCAGACAGCACCACTGCAGAGTTAGCGTGAGACAGCCGCGGCGTCACTCGCTCGCAGATACTGTGAGAGGAATGAGAAAAACAGGACTGAATAAATGGCCAGACTCAACACTGTATTCCAAACACTTGTTCAGCTTCTGCAGTTTGAGTTAGGGCTGATTTCCAGTGAACTGTGATGGTCATTTGAACAATCCATTACTGATTTTCTACAATCCCAAGAACCAAGTATAAGCAGACATAGCTTTCCATGAATTTAACAGATGGAAGAACTGTATTAGATACCATCAGCTTTATTAATTATTAGACTTTATTCGAGAACCCCCTTTAAAAGGTCAACACATCATCATTGGGTTCTGACCTCTGGGACTCTCTGTCATCACGGGGCGTGTAGTTGGCCAGGCAGTCGAGGATGAAGATCTGACCCCACTCTGTGCATTCATTCAGAGCTGTCAGAAGCTTGTTAATAGTTTGAGGGTTCAAATCCAGCAGGTTGCTGTTAGGATGAGACTCTGCTATCTCAGACAGGGCCGCCACTGCGTTTGCCACAACCTAATGAAGAACAACCACATTCAACTCAATACATATTTTATACACCAGAGAAACTCAGTGAACAGTAGCAGACAGATCCCACATGGGAAATAAAGGTTCATTATAAAGTCTCACCATGGGGTTGGAGTCAGAGATCAGGTCCTTCAGGGTGTCCAGGAAGCCCTGGTCTTCTACCAGCTGGGCATTGATGTCATGGAGCTTGGCCACACACACTGCCGCGGTCTTCCTCACATAGGGGTCTTCATCCTTCAGACACTTTCTCAGAGGTTCACACAGGTACTCTGTGATCTTGTCCACACGGATGCAGCCCATGGTGCGCACCGCCAGCGCCCGGATCAGAGGGTTTGGGTCCTCACAGTCCTGCAGGCGAGACAGACAGAAACACACGCATAAAACAATTCACTACATTACTGATCATCATACTCAACTGATTTTTGGCCAAACGTTATGAAATGCAGCTTTAATATTTTGGCAATCTCTGCTTTATATTGACATGACTTTTGGCTTTTTAGGTTTAACACATCATAGATGCAATACAGAGAATAAACAACACTTCTCTGCTTAGAGTTTCCCTCTTTTTTTTAAACGGATTTCTAGAACTATGTGCATGTTTTGGTTATTTATTACATCTGTCGTCTAACGCAAACTGTATGCAAATATAATATAATGAACAATAAATGTCAAATAAATATAATAAATTAAATGAAGCGCATGCATTTTCAAAACAATCACACAGGGTTGAATCTCACCTTCACAAAGGTGTTGACTGCCATGATGGCCATGTCTGGCTGACTCTTGGCATAGTTCATTAAGTACAGATAGACCAGCTTCTTCAGCTCCAGATTATCCGTCTGCATGCAGTTCACCACATCAGGAAACAAAGCACTGGGAAGGAAACATGTCGATCAAAACAAACTGCACAAACTCCAGTTCACAGCAGAACAACAACATGACGACACATACAGAGCAGCAGCGTCTGTTCCACTCTCACCTCACATCTTTCCCCACTGTCATGGAGGCAATGACCTTCTTCACAGCTTCCCTCTTCTTCTCCTTCTTATCACTGTTAAGCTCCGCCTTCAGCTCAAAGATCTCGCCTGAAGTCACACGGAATGAAACAGCCGCGGTTATGAGTTTGTTCAGATGATCAGACAGCTAGAGGAGAAACTGGCGATACAGCGCTTAACCTTACTTACAGAAGAACAATGCAAGATGTCCATGCTTACAGACTCCATCATGAATTCTGTGTACAAGTTGTCTTGGCTTCCATGCAGCTAATGAGGGCTTATTTGTTTGCAGTTAAAATACTCTACTAGATTCTACTACAGCCAGAATAATATACTAGAGCCATAGACTCTAAATATCATTCAGATTGCAGCTTAACCAGCTATTTCTATCCATTTCCACCTATGCAACATTAGACATCATTACAGTACTGCATTCAGCGTAAGAAACTGCAGGATCTCAATGTAAATGAAGCGTTTAATGTGATAAAATTAGAGATGATGGTCTATTTAACACAGTGGAAATGAGTAATGGGGCCAGTGCAAGTCTGATCATTTGCCAGCAGAGACAGTAAACAAACTCTCTCAATGAACAGATATGATCCTAAAACAGACGTATCTTCAAAGTAAAATGAAAACAGCGGACAGCAAACCTTTCTTGGTGGTGGTAAAATATTTGGAGTCGGTCATCTTGGATCCCACTCCTCTGTTCTCCTGCAGAGGAGACAGAAAGATTCATACACGGCCCGTATGACAACATAATCAGAATGAAGGGTAGTGAATTATCCAGAGTAGAGGTACATCACTTAAAAAAATACAAGCGCAGGAAAAGAACAGGACGTCCAGCGCCTGTCCTGCTGATACCTGCACTGACATTTCTCAGAGGCTGTGCCGATGCAAAAGATGGAAAAAAAACCCACACCATTCAAACTTCTAGTTTAGCAAATTATATACAGCACCAAACTATACAGAACCAATAATTACAACAAATTACTGTGTGTGCATTTATTTGTCAAACCTTATAAAAATATTACCATGAATGTTTAATTAAGCTTTAGTGAAGCTCATGGTAACCAAAGTCTCCACTAAAACTATTGCTAATATTACATAATATTAATATTGTTAAGATTACAATGCCGAAAAATTACACTGCGACACAAAACTGCGAAACCTGGCATTACCACAAATATCAACGTAAGTGAATGAGATTTTAATTGATTTATCACTCGATTATTTTTCACTGTTTGAAAGAGACTGCATCGATATTACCTGTAGTCCATTACAGTGTTACACGAACAACAGCAGCAGCACATATAACAGATTGGGGTGAACTGTGGTCTGTTCTGTAAGGGACCGTGAGCAAAGATTTGCAAACACAGTTTAGACCGCTGCAGGCACATAACACCGTAATAAACAAATAAAGGACATTTCTGCATGACCATATATACATGACACAGTAGTTCATAAAGCAGACACGTCATCCCCGCTGGTGCACGCTTAGATATCAGCACAAAACAGCACCGATGATAAAGCAACTGTCAACGGACAAGGCGTTGACATGCTGTATCTCAAACGATGACCAACAGATGACAGATCAGATCTCAGCTGGTTAACTGTACGGGTCGCTGGGGAAACTAGCAGGTGACTGTCACACTAGCAACATGCTTAATAAGCGCACGTAGCTAACTAGCGAAACCCATCGATCTTGCTTAACATCCGCATTTTCACACTAAATTCAAACCCAAAACTTTCAAAGTGAAACGGAGCGTCACTCACACACAGCTGACTGGCCCACTCATTTCTGCAGATGAATGAACGTGAACGGCTAACGGCTAACGCTTCACGACCTTCTTAATCATGGTTTATGAGCGCAATGTTAAGCCTTTAATCTAACGAACAGAGCAAACACAACGGAAAAGGCACAGAGAAGCAGAAATGAGACACTGTACCTGAGTTACAGCGAGTAATGATCACTGCCGATGTGTGAGTGTGTGTGAATCGACCTGCTGCCCTCCCACTTCACTCGCGCTGACGTCATCAGTCACACTTCCGCCTTTTCTTTCCATCTGAAAAACACTTTATCCTTAATATTATTACCTCTTAATCTTTATTATTTAAGCGTATCTTATTTTACTAGTCTTTATCATTTAAAACAAATATTCAAACCATTGTTGTAACAGGGCGACTCTGGGCGTGTTATGCTTTTAAAATGATTACATTACAGAATAACTTATAGCAAGTGACGTACCTGATACCCAGCCAACAGCGAGCAATGTTCTCAGAACGTTGTCTAACGTTCTCTTAAAGTTCTCTCAAAGTAATCAAAAAACGTTCTTGCAGTAACGTTACGGCTTTATTAACGTTATATATCATGTATCGAAAATGTTATTCTTAAATTGTTAGTGGGCCGTTTTAAAAACGTTACAGCGTGACATCTAAACACTGGACGTTTTGAACGTTCCCAGAACATGACGTCTATGCATTTAGCACACGATTTTATCCAAAGCGACTCACAGTACATTGAAGCTACACGTTTCATCCTCTGGGACTCGAACCCACAACCTTTGCGCTGCTACCGTAATGCTGAACAACAGCAACACTGCAAACCATTAAATAACATTTTAAACGGTTTTAATGTTACAGCCAAAAATATGTGAAAATGATCTTGGCGCAAATGGATATGTCCTTTTCTTAAAATTAAATGTAGTTCAGTTTACTGAAAACAAATACTTGACCATTTTCATATTTTATATGCATTATTTCCCTAATGTTTTCTTTACCTGTCCTGTGTATCTTTCAATGTTCTTTGCAAAGAGCAAAATAATTTCAAAAATCCACCCAGAGGAACACATGTACAGTGCAAAGAATTTCACCCAAAATATTTTATTACAAGAATGAAATGAACAGCAATCTGGTTTCACTGAACAGCGGAATGTTTTTGCAGTATTGCTACTCAACAGAGACAAATTCATCGTCAACAATAAACAAACAGAAATCAAAAATGACAAAAGACAGAATTGCAGCAGTAGAAATTAAATCGATTTCATAAGCGTTCGGATTAACCAACAGCCCGTTTATCTGCCAAAACCAGCCTGTGACATCCATTCAACATGAATCCAACATTGTGTGGATCAAGTAAAGAAAGCCTGTGAATCCACATGCCTGTAGTTCTGTTCAAGATTAAACCCGGCAATGCAATAAATGATTTTAATAAACATTAGCGTGATTATAAACCCACAATGAAGTCATTTATGGAAAACAATAAAATCAAATGCAGCTCAAAATAATTTAACTGATAAACACTCGTATGACAGTTAATGATTACATATTGTAAAGATAAATGAACATCTATGTAGTGTGTATATGTGTTTTTCTGACTACTGTAAATTAGGCACAGTGACCATTAATATATTCTGAAAGACTGCAGAAATCTTTACAATCTTTATATATTTCAGGATATGAGTGTTAATCATGTGTTAAACAGAAGCAGTGATGCGCTGTATGATAGTTTTATATAAATGGTTAAGTGTTAAGTGTCACTGCTCATGCTAACAGTAATAAAACTACAGATGCAGTTCTTCAGGCAAACACTAACATTACAAACCCACAAACATCTCTCTTACTTTCTCCTTCATTAAACACATATAATTCATTGAAAGAACAAACATCATAACATTTCTCAATAAATCCAGCCTTCAAAAGAGAATTTACCAAAAGTAAACAACTGATTTATTTATTCAGAAACATAAAACCATCCCTTTATAAAGCAACTCACCCAACCACTTACCAAAACTTAACTTATTAAATTAACACAATCAATTATAGTGTAATTCATTTAACAGGGTTAACTGAGCAGGATTCAGTGAATTAAAGAGACAATCACTCATTCAGGTCTACATTTATACTGTATTCTCACATGTCTGTAACAATGTTTCGGTTAGAAACATCATGGCAATGATCTCAACACTCACACACTTACGACATTGTTTAATGTGCAGGATTCATTCAACCACACCACCTGGTGGCGCCATAGAGCTTTAGAAGACATTGAACTTCTGATGATGACAGTGGAAAATATCACAAAGACACAGTATATCATAAACAGTTTTGGGTTTCATGTGTCATGTACAGAAAAGTGACTCAGTGACTATTTGGAATGATTTCTAGTTATATTCTGTAGTGATTTCCATCCTCTTTAAAACATCTTACTGATGTTTAATACGAGCAGTCATTCAGTGAGGAGTCCTTCATTTCTCACCTCCATCATTTTAATGTAAGGATGATCCTGTCTTACAGTCAACAGTGGGCTAGAACAGAGGATCTGTCAAGCTCCACACACCTTCAGTATCTCAAACATTCACAGACTCACTCACATGCACACAGCATCCAAACACTCTCCCCTCATCTCTCTTCTCATCCTTTAAGGCAAGAAGATTTTTCAAGGCAACACTCTAAAGCAACATTGCATAGCTAAGGCAGCACTGAAACCCACACTGAAATCAACAGCATATGTATTCATACATTAACCTTAAATCAAATTAATAATAATTATATGTACACCACAAACAAACACAATCAAAATACATTACAAACAAACGTATACATTGACCATTTCAGTTTGTACAGAACATAGTACTAAAAAATATAACATCTGTCCAGGTGATGTACAGCAGTAATTGAACAGATCTGTACTGTCTACAGACAGTGAGGTGTTTGTAGGATGTTCTATTTAGTGTGCGCTAAATTAAAAAGCAGTTTGTATCCCACATGGAAATCAGGTCAGAACTTCAGTTAGTCGCTCCATGTGGCTAGCAGATGTACATAAAATTGTATCAACAGTTTCCAGCATTCCGTTGTGTTTGCGTCAGAGTTTCTACAGCCCTGAAAACACATTACACAGAATCCTCTGTAAATACAGTTCCCTGAATACAATATTATTACACTTCGTGTCAATCATAATAAATGAAAACTAAACATAAACAGTCAAAATAAATTCTTGTGAAGCAGGAAATAAGCCCTGAACCACAGAACAGCATCGCCTTGAGTAAAACCTATAGACTATAGACTATATACAGCAATTTACTTTTTTCAAAAAAGACTTGATGAAAGCAATTAACCATAACCATAAATTAACCATAACTGAGCTCAAAGGTGTCAAAAATCACATTGGTAATGTTCTTAACCATTTTTAGGGCAAATGTTTGCCTCCAGTGAAATGACAGTTAAGATTCCTGCATCCTGCTACATGTTAACCACAATCAGATGTGTGTTGTCTTCTAGTCATTATGAATGTGCTGTGTTTCCAAACACAGCTGTGGCTGCTGAGAGAAGATTCACTTGATTGGGTATATCATCTGTGACATCACCACGCTTTACTACATCCAGGCCTCTGTGTCCAGGCTGGACCCCGAAGAGTATGTACACTCTCTGGAGCCCAAAGCTGGAGATCTCTGCTGGGGCTGGAGGAGATCTGCGAAGGCCTGGTGCAGAGCTTTGTGTAAGGGTTGCCGACTGGTCAAACGTGGGGATTCTGGTGGGGTCTGAAGTGGAGAAGAGTTTGCAGGAGATTGCTGACAAGGACTTCTGTATTGTACAGGGGTAGGGATGCGTGATGGGCTGTTATCTGGTCTGTTGTCGGTCCGAGGTCTTATCTGTGGTCGCAGCTTGAGCTTGTAGATGGAGGGCACCCTCTCTGCCTTTTGACCCCGTTTGCCCTGGAGTACCACAGCATCATCAGCATCTCCATAAGGCAGTGGTAGAGGTGGGGTGCAAGAGCCCTCAGATGGAGGTTCACTTAGACTGAAGCACATGGAGGAGCTCTCACTGGAGGAATCCTGGTAGGAACAGTCATCAAGAGGTGGTGGAGGGGAGGAAAATGACTCTGGAAGTGGTAGGTTAGCATTTGAATCACATGGTACGTCAGGATGATGTTCAGCTTGCGGGATGTCTCCTTCCACACAAGTCCAGTCCACTAAGTCCTGCTGGCTGTCCATTGGTACCTCCTCCAGAGGGAGATCTTTGAAAACCGAGTCTGTCATAAGGGCATCAACTGTAGAAACTGGAAGCAGCCCCAAACCTTGTTGGGCAACAAGCTGACCTGACCCCGTTTCCCTTCCAGTGTGGGATGATTTGCTTTGCGCAGCTCTGGCTTGTTGCGTGTTGGCCAGGAACTCGGCCTCAAAGCTACGATATAGATCTTGCTCTCGCTGAGCGTCCAGACTTGGCAGCCGGTGTAAACTAAAAATACTGCCGTCCTCCAGAGTCTCCTGCTGCTGCTGCTGGTGAGTATTTACCCACCCTTTATGTTCTCTCCTCGCAGAGCGTGGGTTGTGTGATTGTGAGGCTCGAGGAGAACGTGGCGAGTGGTGATGATTTGACCGCGGAGAGGAATGTGGAGAGTGCCGCCCCGCCTGTGAGAGAGGAGGAAGCAATCTGCGGCTTCCAGAGGACGGTGACTGAGGAGCGGAGGGTCTCTGCTTCTTTCCAGGACTTCCGCTGATGCTGCCTTTCGCAGGTGAGCTGGAGGCAGAGGATGAAGCCTGTCTCCTGGGCAAACTTCCACACGTTCTCGTAGATGCAGGTATGTGCTTAGGCTTTAGTTCCTCTCTCCGTTCCATAGAGAGGGGCTGAGGGTCTCTGTGTCGAGGTGATGATCCAGGACTGGACTCAGCCAATCGCCCTCTAGGGGTCTTGCCCTGGCTGAGGGAACGTGGAGCCTGGAGTCTCCTCGAACCTTCAGGCCCCAGGGATCTGCCCCTCTCTGTGCGGGGTGTACGGCATACCTCGGCTGGGCCCTGGGGTGGACTAGGCTTCAGTGTAGGGTTGGCTTGAGCTGCAGGACGCTCTCTGGAAGCACTGCGAGCACGCATCTGAGCGACTCTCACAGCTGGAATCTGTGCCCCTTCTCCAGGACGTTCAATAGCATGCTTCCCTTCTTTACGATTTACCAGCAGCACCACCTCCTCTCCATGAGCGTGCCGTGCACCCACAGAGAAGCGTCCTCCTCCAGCACCACCTCCTCCACCTTTAGACGAGGCTGTGGAGGAATCACTATCTCCTGAAAGCCTGCGAGTCTTTGGAAGAAGAGATTCCTTATTCCTGTAAAAAACACAGTGCATGTGTTTATATAATGGAAAACCAAGTGAACTTTACAGTTTTTCAGATACGAGACACTTTCACTCAATGTATATTTATAATAAATGTTAAATGCAATGGTACAATAAGTTTAATGTTAACTTGTACAGCAATTCGACATCATTTCCATAACCTCTGTGATTCTATTGAATGCTTTTGGTCTCTGGAATCTGTGCAAAGCGTGAAGGCAGAATATGCAAGTGTGCATGCTTACAACGTTAGCTGGGCACCTTTTCTCTGGCATTATCAAACACGTGCCCAAACGTTTTCACTTGAACTTTCAAAAAAACTGCAGTTCTTAAGAAAAAAGACTTTTCTCTCTATCCTAAATGCATTAAGACAAAATAAAATATAAACTAAATGTCACTGGAAGAATTTAATGTCTTAAAAAATCTGTGTAAGTGTTTAAATGCTCTCCTTTGTGTTTTTTAAACATGGCCGAGAAAACCTTTAAAAGAAAGAGAGTTTACACATCTCTCTGGTCCTGTAACCTGTTTCCTCAGTGACAGATCTGAAGGCTGAGATTATCCTAATCTACTGTAATCCCGCCTGTCCCACCTGCAGATGTAAGTGTTAAAGTGTGCTGCTCTGACGCTCGGCCTGCATCATGAGTCACACTGCCAAGGTAAACCATCTGTTACAATGCAAACACGTCCGTACAAGAATGCCTCATCACCATCATCATCATCATCAGACAGAAATCATGAAGCATGTTTCTCAGATTCAGAGTGTTTCAGTGTTGCTCGTTCTTTATGACTGCATTCATGAGGGTTTAACAATCATGACAGTCTCTAATACTTAAGACAAAGAAATGGTGTAATTCTACACTGGCACCAGAACTAAAGAATGACAGGAAATTTCAGAGCACATGAATAAACAATGAGAACACTTTATATGCTCGTAAAAATGCCATTTTTATTTCTAACTCAAGGGGAGATACAAGACCATTAAAAACACACAAACACCCCCAAACACACAAACACCCCCAAACACACAAACACCCCCAAACACACAAACACTAACCTGAGGGGATTACAGTGCCATGGTTCTGATCTGTCTCGTGGCGGTCGAGGCAGCGGTGCTGTGGGTCGCCCCGTGTTTGTCTCCACAGGCAGAGCTGCATGGTGCGACCTGCCGGGCCGTGAAGGAGAGGAGTTTGCTGCCGGGCCCAGTTGTTGATCCAAAGAGCGTCTGTCCGGGGTTTTGTAGGGCACTGTGCCCTCGTTGCGCCAGTGAGGTCCTGGGCTTGTAGAACGAGAAGATTGTGTGCTGGAGCTCTTGCTGTGAGGAGCCTGACCGCTTGCTTTAGCCTGCTGGTACCGGTGAGCTGTTGAGCGCCATCAGACAACAGCGTTTAAAACAGATCAAACGATAATTTATCATGAGTCATTTTGATAATACTGGTATAAAGGTATAAAGTTCCTAGTGTGGTTTCTCACTTCCAGGATCACAAGAAGACTGATGCTAGCATCATACTAAAACATGTTAACATCATGGTAATTCATGTTAAACCATGCAAGCATCATGTTAAAATATGTTAGCATCATGCTAAAAGCATCATTAGCATCATTATTATCGATCTATTCAAAAAATCATAAGTTGACTATGCATTCCATAATTGGTGCAGAGTACTAAAATTATAAAAAGTAACCCTTAATACCAGACACAAAAACCTGTATTATTTGAATGCATAGCATTGTTAAAAGGTAAACACTGAGAATCACTGTGTAAAAATTCAAAGTAATCTCAAGCTCACAGACAGCAAGTGAGACACAAGCGGTGAGCTCACCAAAGGCGGAGCAGCGACAGGGATCATGTTTGTCGAGGTAATGCTCCAGAGTGTCCCAACCTCCACCCACACGCACCATCACATGAGTCCTTAACACCTACAGAGAGAGAGACAGAGAGAGAGAGAGAGAGAGAGAGAGAGTTACATTTTGAGTTTCTCAGTCAACATTTTTATTGTAGCATTTGTTAATCAATGACACAAAGTGTTATTGGCATATAAACACTCTTGCTGTCTGTTGTGCTTTTTCAGAAAGAAACGCAGGATAAGAGCTATTTAGATAAGAAGCTCTTTAGCATTGCTAAACTCCATCTGTTTAGCATGTGCTAAGAAATAACCCGGTGATGAGTGTCTGTGCGCTTTTGTCATGAAAGCACATCTGTGAATTGGCACTATGCTCGACTCCACAAACTGACACAGGGTTTCGTTTGAACTGACTGAAACATAGACGTACACATACACGCCACACCTCAAACTTCACTGTGTGTATTTTTGGGCTGTGTTGATGTTGTAAATAGTGAATGTAACTCCAGGTATGATTGCTGTCAGTCTCAGTGTGAACAAATGACAGAGCAAACAGAACAATGTTCTGACAGCACAACAGAGCCCATGTGTTTACACCATGTGCAAACATAAAACTTACAGTTATCTTCACATACAGTATCTTAACAAAAAACACTTGAAATTCAGTCACCATGGTAACAGGCAAACCATGCTAAAACAATAATTATAATAAACAGTAAATAAAGCTAATTTTTTATATTCCCTTGCACCAACCCAGCTAACAGGGAACGCTCTCAGAACATTGACTAATGTTCTCAAAAGTTCTCTTTAAGTTCTCAAATGTTTATAAAATGCTTTAAACGTTACATATCATATATAAAAAACATTATTCTAAAGTTGTTAGTGGTACGTTTTAAAAAACGTTTTAGAATTTAAAGTGTTTGAATAATGTTCTTATAACCAAGCAATTTACTTAATACAACTAAAAAAACTTTTGTAACATTCCAAACACATTTTATGTGTAACTGTACTGTAACTTTTTTTATTTGCAACATTACTGCAAGAACGTATTTTTAGAGAACTTTTACCGAATGTTAGTCAACATTCTGAGAATGTTCACTGTTAGCTGGGAGGACCACAAGAGCACACACACACAAACCACAGGGTGAGAAAAGGAGTGAGAGAGCGAGAGAGAGAGAAAGAGAGAGAGCAAGAGAGAGAGACAGAGATGTAAGGTTGCAGTTACATTATCCATATGGAGGAGAAACAGACTGAATCGAGTTTAATTGATTTAGCCCTGCTGCACTGAAGGAAGACAAAATTCCTTTATATAAATGACTCCTATAGACCCACTAACATATTAAAGCACATGAAATATTGTATGTAAACACACATGGTTCCCGAGAGCTGCAGTTTGAATGGGTGTGGGTGCTTTTAGATGAAGCAGGATAACAGAGTAAGTGTTAAACAGGTCAGCCTGGAAACTGTACCACAACAACACCATTCAAACTTCAGAATGCTTTATTATGAAGCTATAATTATTATAATCTGGCCTCCAGAATCTGGACGTGTAATAACACAGCAGCCCAGAACCAAACAGTACCGGCAGAATCAATGATGGATGTCTGTGGATGTGACGGGTGTATTTGTAGTAAAATGTTATCGCAAAACAAAAATAAAAGAAGGAAATGAAGCTGGGAGACAGTAAATGATGCACTGAAGTTTGCAGGGAAACAGTGTCAGAACAGACAGACGAATAACTGTCGGTGAGGGAGTTAAAAACTAAAGAGGTACCCTGATGAAGATGAGGGCGCTGGAGTCGCCCACTTTGTACTTCCCTTCAGAGACTTTGGTCATGGGGAACTGTGATGGACAGGAGCACTGACCCAAAATCTCTCGCACCTATAACAAACAATATAGATACTCATTAAACACATATCATACAATCTATAGACAATCATTGTTAGAACTGATGCTGCGTCTGAAAGTTTAGGCCTCTGACTTGATTTTAAAGCTTCCGTACGCAGACTTAAAAACACTATATCATTCAGATATATATTCTAGAAAATATTTGTATACATCTTTTTCATGAGGGAATATTCACATATGACAGCTAAACTCATATAAAGTCATCTACAAATGTTATTTAGTCACACTAAACATGTTTCCGAGTGTTCAGAAGCACCTGAAGAGGACAGTTTCCTGTGAGAAACACTCAATCATGTCCCTCACCCTGCTTAACCCAGCGTGAGAGTGTGTATGTGCGTGTGAACTGACTACATAAAACTTATGTGAACAATCAGAGGTTGGTCTGTCTGTTATTGACTCCTGAGGTCACTGACTGACCTTTATAATTCCTGTCACACCTTAATTGAATCACTCCACAGGGAAAAACAGTCTCTCTCTGCAAAACACGACTACAGAAACAAAGAGCCGATCCTTCAGCTGCGTCATAAGCTGATGAGATTTGGGACTTACCCAATAACAAACTCAAAGGCACACACACACGCCCCATGAAACAGAACTATGGGTGTGAAAGACACTCATGTAACCATTCTTGACCAGCAGAAGCCGACCTTGCTAACAGGAAACATTTTCATTGGCTAACTAACGTTCTATAAAAGTTCTCTTTCATATAAAGTGATGGATGTGAAATGAGGTAACAGTCTGCCAGCGTAACCAGCAGTGGTCAGGCTGGGTGTGGTCGTACACTGGCCCAGTCTTTTATTCTCTGAACTTCTCTTCGATGTCATCTCTCTCTCTCTCTCTCTCTCTTTCTCTCTTTATAAAGTCAGTGTGGCCGCACGCTAAACACTGGGGCAAAACTCTAAAGACTGACAAAGTCACATGACAAACCAAAACTCTCCACACACACACACACACACACAAACACACACTGCACTTTGTTCTGTGTTGTAAACACATGGGAAACTGAGCTGAGAGGGGGACATCAGACTGCTGCTAGCATTATGGAGACCGTGTCCTGCCACACAGCTGACTGACTGTTGAAACTGTAGCTTAAAACTATGAATAACCACAAACATGTCTCTTCCACATGATGGGCCTGTTCAGGAGATTAGAGGGTTAAGATGGAATATTCTGTCATTTGACCACCTTTATGTCTATTTAGGGGACGTGTCTGACTGTTACCACAGAATCAGACAGAGCCCATACCAGTTTCTCTCCACATCTGTTCTGGAAAATCAGTTACCAATGACAACCGTTCAAGTTTTCTGTGCTAAAAGACAACTGTAAGGACCAAGGACTATCCAGCTAACAGAAAATGTACCCAGAATATTGGCTAACATTCTTTAAAAGTTCTCTCAATGTTATCAAAATGTTCTTGCAGTAACGTTAGTAGAACATTTTATATATATACTATATATAAAGTATATATAAGTATCCCACACTATATATCTAGAAGAATATATTTATCATTTATTAAAAACGTTATTCTTAAGTTGTAGCTAACTCTACCATCAGACCGTCAGCCCATGAGACCATCGAGCTGTTATCTGCAGTGCTTACCAACAGCACGTCTGCAGGGATCTCTCTGATTATCACAGCACTTCCTCTGAAGCTAACAGCAGCAGCACTGAGAGCACCAGCATTAAAGATACACGGGTGCGGTCTGCCCGGAGACCCGGATGAGGAAATGAAGCATCTGAGAGATAGTGAGCTGTATCTGAGCCTCTGATAACTCCACACTACCTGTTACACACACACACACACGTCTGTCTCTGACCCAGCCAACAATGTTAGCTTGTAAGAATGTTTCCTTAACATTTCCATTAGTAACAAAAACATGAAAAATGATATTTTGCTTGTCAGTTTGTATTTGATTTCACCGGGAGATCATGTCTGGATGGATTCCAATCCAATCAGCGTCTAAATCAGAGACACATCTCTGAGCTTCACAACAGAAACATTACTGCACCTCCACAGGGGGGTGAAGTGAGAGTTAGGGGCCGACATCCACCCAAAATCAACATCACACACTACAAACCATCAAATACACATCTACTAAAAACCTGAGTTTTACTTAAGCCAAATAACCACAGAAGAACAACATTCTGAACAGAAGGACATTCATAACATTTGCAGTATCAGCAAACTGATCTGTGATCAGGTGATTGTATCATCAGGGGCATTTAACACTCCTGTGCCTTCCACAGAAGATATATATTGATATAGATATATTTAGATCACTTTACTGAGTGATGTCAGGATGTGAAGAGACTTTCAACCAGCATAACAACAAATGATTCAGGAACGAATCTGTCTAAGATGAAGTCTCTCCTTTAAATGTCAGAATAACGGCAACAAAGCCAACAAGACAGAATCATTTTCAGAATCAGAAAGTCAATCTGTAAACTCTGACTGCTGAAGTCTGAAGGTTTCACATCAGAGAGTACACTAGAAAGACTTGTTGTGACTTGTGCTCGAGGGCAGAGCAGAATATGTGTAATGTCAAAGCAGCAAAGAGGGAAATGTCTTGTCACAAACCTCAGCCTGTCTCCTCACACCACAAGACTGTCACACACTTAAAGTAAAGTGAAGCCACAGGGAGAAACTGATAAACTGATGTAAACACAGACAACATCAGGTGACCCTCTGCTAAAACCAGTATGACTTTAATTGCTGCTGTTATAAAATTCAGCTGTATAAACTTCAACGTCTGACGATATTTTAATCTGTTTATATATATATATATATATATATATATATATGCAAAGCCTGACCAAGAGAGAGAAGCCTGACCAAGCACAAACTGCCATGACCTACTTTTCCTGTCTCTCTCTGTCTGTCTTGTGTTAAGTCCATTAACAGCAGATGTCTCAGGGCTGTACAGTACAGGCACCTCTGGCACTCTGGTCTCCTGCTCTTTATCTGGACATATATTAAAACATGACGGTTACTGAGCTTCCCATCACCCCAGCTGCCCTTTATCCTCCATCCATCATCATCTTGTTATTCTGTCCTCTTTTCACCTCTGTGTTCTGTGCTTTCGTTACCTCTCACTCACCCTCTTCTCATGTTTCATATTTTCCTCCGTGCTCTGATCTGCTCCTGCAAAGCTTTCTGTATTCCCTCAGCTGCAGCTCTCGACCTGATATCTCACTCGCGCTGTTGTTGTCCTTCTCTTCACTTCTACCTCTCTCACTGGCATCTTCAAGGTTATTTCAGCCTTTTGGAGTTTGCAGTTCTCTGACCCTTGAGCACAATGTGGCTCAGCTTTGTTGACAACTGGCTTTTTCATGCTTGGATGTTGTGGGTGGTTGCCAGGTTGTTGCTAGGTGGTTGCTAGCCTGGTTATTTTAGATCTTTGTAAGAGCAACTCCTGAGCAGAGAAGACTTCTTTGGCTGGCAATAAGCACCTTAATACATGAGTTTTCTGCATGAGTTCTGGCTGGTTTATAGGGCATTACTAGCTGGTAGCTATTTGTTAACTTACTGTCCCAAATCAAGAGCCCATTCCCATGTCCCCATATTCTCACAATTCACACTCGGAACCTTCCCAGCCAACACGGAACATGTCGGCTAACATTCTCTAAAAATTCTCTCAAAGTTCTCACTTACACATTTTTGCAGTAACGTTAGTAGAATGTATTAGGTGCACAATAAGGCAATATATTTCAGAGCACCTATTAAAACCTAATATCAGCTGTATCATACATTCTGTTTCTTATGCTGAAATTGTGCTATAAAAGTTTTGCACATGTGTGTCACAACACTGTACGCTGTCAATCACAACACCGTACGCTGTCAATCACAACACCGTACACTGTCAATCACAACACCGTACACTGTCAATCACAACACTGTACGCTGTCAATCACAACACCGTACACTGTCAATCACAACACTGTACAGAGCCCCCCCCCCAGAGAACCAATAATGTCTAACAACTGACAATTGGCTCTTTCTACTAGTAGGCGGGGCTTCATTTACCAGAGCGACCATATTGAGTGCTGCAGTTTCCCCGATTGTTCAGCATATTGAGGAGAGATGTGATATCGCTTTTTAACATTATCAGATACAGTAGTGGGAAAATCCCATAGACTTAAACTGAAGAAACCGTTTCTATTTAAAGGTTTCTGAGTATGTGCAACACAACTTATATGATTGTGACGTAACTCAGAAACACATGTCATCAACTGCTGCAATACAAACAAACACAAACTAAAACAGTCTAACAATGTTCTGTTGAATTACAGTGTTAAAGTGACTGTATGGAAAAATCTCCCAGAGCTGCTGCTGAATTTGTGTGATTAGACGTTTTTAGGAGGCCATACTAAATAACATTAACACGGGGGAAGCTGTATCTTTGTCCCCCCCCCACGCTGTCTAACAGTGGAAAATCCCAGCCAGACACATCTGTGATTAGTAAGGCATCAGAGGGACAGATGCAGTTCTGTTACTAAGAACATAAAGAGAGGAAGTGTATCTGTAATTCACAGAGTCATATCACACACTTCTGCTTCTCACAACATCATTGACTGTATTAATCCTTCTGTGGAAGTGAGACGTACATAAATCCATGCCTGTGTTTATGAATGTGTGTGTAGGTGTGTACGCGTGTGAAATCTCTTTTAATGACATTTACATTTCTTCATATAAGATCATTCACAATGTATCTTTCATGTCGACATCAAACTTTAAAAATGCGTGTTTGTATTCACATTTTATATTCATCATGATTAAGCTCAAATCCACAAGCTAAATCCAGGAGATCTGCCTGGATTACAGAACACATTCACATGGTTCAAATCGTGACTATTAATAACCCAAATAAACAAGCATCTGGCATAACTATATAAACTAACTATAACTATATAAACTAACTGTAACTACATGATCACTGACAGAATTATGCTCAACTAAATTAAGGAACCGTGTAAGATTGTACTGCCAGTTTTTCAATAAGGTGACACAAGACTAAATTATTACCAAAATGTTTATACTTTACTCAAAAAGGAACTCCAGTCTGGTACAAAACTTCCACGTTCTTAAACAGCCTGAAAGTGACAGGAGACACTTAAAAATAAAGGTTCTTTGTTGGGCTGTATGGTTCCCTAAAGAACCCTTAACATCCACAGAACCTTTCTGTTTCAAAAACTGTTCTTTAAAGTGGAAATATTCTACAGATGATGTAAAGGTAAGAGCGAAATGGTTCTTTTAAAAACCTTTGACTGGATAGTTCTTTAGGGAGCAAAGAACTATAGAAGAATAGTTCTTCTATGACATTGCTGTGAAGAACCTTTTAAGAACCTTTACTTGAGAGTGGAACAGATTGGGAGGTATTCTGTAAAATGTCATTTCTGATTCAGCAGATTAAATCACTGACACCAGAATTATGCTCCTCATTTCTTCACATGATGCATCACAACGGTATGTTTTAATGTGCAAAATTAAGATGTTTTGAGTATTAAAATACAACAAGATTATTTAAATCACTGTCATCAATCTGTACGTCTGGCTTCCAATATGGAACGTCACCAGCTGTCCTCTGACTGGAATAAACTGTGTTGACACGCAAATGTGAACTCACCAGCTCGTCCAGGTTGCGCATTTCCAGGAGGATTCGCTTTTGCTGCCGCTGCCAGCGGGCCACGAGCTCTGGATCGGGCTCACCAATACTCTCCTTCCGATTAAAGGTCCTGTTCGTCGGGCTCGACTCCCCCAAAGATTCCGTCAGGCTCTCCTGGTCCCGTATCTCCTCTTCGATCTCCTCCTCAAGTTGTATCAACATGGGTGCCAGCATGCCGAATTTGGCCCCCCGGCGAGCCACCTCCAGCAGGCACAGTACGAAGTTCTTCTCGTTGCATCGCTCCACCAGGTCGTTGGTCTCGAACATAAGAACATCTTTGATCCACAGCTCCTGTCTGCACCAGCGGATGAAGTTGGACACGTTGTCTCTGGCCAAGAAGGAACCGGGAATGACGTTCCTCGACTGGAAGAGCACATCCTTGCTGGGAATGCGCAGCGAATGCGCGTACTTCTCCTTGAACTCGTGCGCGGCGCGGTTCACGTTGTTGGCGTGCCGGCAGAGCGCACAGCCGGTCTCCAGACCTTCCATGAAAGTGTCCGCCGTGATGTCCAGATCATACAGCGCGTTCAGCCATTCAGCCAAGTCCTCCTTCATAGCGTACAGGTACTCCTCGCTGGATTTGAACGGCCTTATGCTTTTGGATGCGGCTGATTGAATGTTGCTCTGATTTGCCATGTCATCGGAAAATGTGTGAATGTGAAGTCTCAGACGATCGTCTCACACGGTAATCCCCCGGAAACAGCGCTGCTGATGGCCAGACAGCAGTGTCCGTGCGCCCATCACGTAACGACGCGCGGTTTGAGATCCTAAAGCGGGCCGCCTTGACCCTCAGCTCCGCTAGCTGATTCGCGATGCTGCCGCTGTGGGACTCCGCGACGGATTCCGGATGTCTGTGAGATACGCGCCTCCTTCGATGACCGCATAGCGATTACTCATTCCCCTATGAAAGAGCAAACGAAAAACATGACCATGATCAAAACATGACAGCTCGATGACATATCTATCCCACGCGACGCGACACAGTGCGTCTGATGCGCACTGCTTTACGCGTTGCGGTTCGGAGCTGAGAGCGGCAGCAGGGAGGGCGGGCAGACAGACCCGGTTCTGCTGGAGCACCTTGACTCAAATCTTCAGTTGGAAACGATTCGTCCTCTGCGCCGCCTTCTGCTCAACATGTCGAGCTGCAGCGACTTATACACGGAGATGACGTGAAGAACGTTATCCTTTAGTTGTTAGTGGAACGTTTTAAAAACGTTACACAATTAAAATGTTTCCATAACAACCAAGCAATAACGTTAATACGACGTCTAAACAGGTAAACGCATCTAGAACTTTCAAAGTAACTATTCTTTAACGTATAGTCACCTAAAGGGAACGTTAGGGGAACGTTCTTACAACATACAATTGTTGGCTGAGTTGTGTATCAGCGACCATAAGGTTTATATGTGCATCTGGTATCGACGATCCTGTTTATGTAAATGCAGTGACGGACAGATAAGCGTGTGTAATAATAATAATGCTTTTATTATTATTAACATGCGCATTGATATGAGCAGTAAAGCTGACAGTGATGTGATCGATTTACGCGTGTAATGGATCAATCAGGAGAAATTGATCGTGTTATATTTGTTTGCACACGCGGTTGTTCAGATAAGAGCGTCAAGATAAGCAACGCAAATAACTGTGACGCAATTAAAAGCCTTATAGAAACAAACTCTGGCCGAACCTTACAGTGCTGTTATAAAATATTTAACATTGTCCAAAGATGACACACATAAGCTGTGTGGGATGCCATTTACGTAAGAGCACGTCTACGTTAAAGTTATATTAGTGCAAAATACAATCTAAAAGACTTTAAAAGGAACCAAAAACTAACGTTAGGGGAACGTTCTGTGTTTGCTGAAGTACTGAAGTTCTGTAAAATTGCACAACCAATTAAAGGAGCCATTCTGAATAAAAACAGACAGGAAGACACTATCATGATGTTAATCAGCCCTCATTCCTCTATGTTTAACAATGTTCAATGGCTGTGAAACACGTTTCTGTCTTCAGAATCTCTCTAAACAACATTAGGTCAAAGCCACACTGTCCAAGCTGCACCAAGAGAGCACAACAGTGCAGAGTTCATATTTTAAATCAGAGTGTTTCATATTATCATGTGTCTTAACATAATGCAAGTAAATTAACTGCTCACCCACTAAGCATGCAGGCTGCATCAGAAATGATTCCTATGAGGAAAACTCAAGTGTCCAACTTCCCTTTCTGAGTGTCGTCCTGTTCTGAGAGTCAATACCTCAGTAAACATGCCAACTGCACACTTTTCTAAATATAACTGCAGACATGCAGCTGTAAGACATCACCTGCATTAAGTTTTCAGTTCTGAGCCCGAGATCTTGTTTTTCTTTCCAAGGAACACTGTTACCGTCTGCTAACAGAACATACATGGAAACAGAATCTTTTTTTTTTTCTTTCTTTACTTCCTGTTTGTGTTTAATGTTGGCCAGCATGCGGTCAGCGGCTCAGCCCACACTACAGTAGTGTGAGTTTATTCCAGCAGCAGCCAGAGGGAGGGCTGTGTTTTCATTTGAAAAATGTCTGTTGTCTCTTTAAGAGAGTTAAACAGAGGACAAGAATGAGATCATTCTTCAAGGGCTGGATGATTCAGCTCTTCTGTGAACACACACACAGTTCATTGGTTTCCCAGCAAGTGAGTTTTTGGCACTAAACTGTCCATTAAACATTGGATGCATCAGTCATTGTCAATTTGCCATTTTATACAATAAAGAGTCAGAATGATCAGGCTCCACCCTTTGGATAATTTCATTTTACAACAGTAAAGATTGTTAAACCTGTAAACTTCATACATTGAGTGTGATCAGATTTGGATGAAACTTCAAATGGATTTTGTAGGAAACTTTTGAAGTGGATACAAGCATCATCCTGTCAGCTCCTGCCAACACATCAATTATCAACAGTAATGATTTGAGACTGAAGCCGTTTCTTCTGAACATAATCAGCTGCTTTCACTGATGCAGAAGACTTTTGAATAACAAAAAGCTTTACACCACCCCAACTCTGAAAACATTTACTTATCTAAAGTAATAACTTAAGTAACTGAAGGCCATAATACTGATGTGGAAAGTATAGAGATGAACCCACATGTCCATCAGGACTCGGAGACTGCATTGCTGTGATTACAGCTGGTAACATCAGCGCTGCTCTTCATGCGCTGGGTACAAATTATGAAGGTATTTTTGGTGCAAAACTACTGAACACATGTGAGAGCGGAATTTGTAGCTGTAGAGCATACCCACACATGTGTATCAATAAATTTGAAGTC